>PVHP010052859.1:0-10953 GCA_004024765.1 Zapus hudsonius
GAAGGATCTTGACCTCCCCCCCTGAAAGGCTTGTGGTTGAAGGCTTGGTCCCCAGCTGGCAGCACTATTTGGGGAGGTTCTGGAAACTTTAGGAACTGACTATGGGAGGAAGGAGACCACTGGGGTGGGCCCTCGGAGAGCACTTACTGGAAGAAAGGTTTATTTTGACATGTGGTTTCAGAAGTTTTGGTTCATCGTGGTGCAATAGAGGACATCCTGGTGGGTCAGCAAGCAGAGACATGGCCAGCAGTGCTATCCCCTGGCTCATGCCCCCTGCCCCCTGAGAACCGTGCAAAATATCAGTTGATAGCTGGGTTGCTAAGAACGCCTCTATCTGCTGGGCTGTTTGCTGTGTGGAGCTGTGAGGCTCCATGCTGGATGAGGTGCACCCACCATTCCCTCGGTCCTCACCAACCTCTCCAGCTACTTCCCATCACCTGCCCTGCTCTCCCCTCGGTCCAGCCACACTCCTGCCCTGAGGCCTTTGCCCTGCTGTTCTCTCTGCTTGGGTCTTCCTTTAAGAACTTTCTGTAACTGGCTCAACCCTTTCACCCGGAACTCAACTTGAATATCAGCTCAATATTCAGATCCCCCCCCCCCCAACCTGCTCAGAGATGCTCCTGTCCTGGCCATAAGTCGTCACTCCATAGCTCAGTCAAGAAAGGACACACAGCCAGGTGTGGTGGCCACACCTTTAGTCCCAGCACTTGGGAGCCAGAGGGAGGAGAATCACCACGGGTTTGAGGCCACCCTGAGACTACATAGTGAATTCCAGGTCAGCCTGGGCTAGAGCGAGACCCTGTCTACAAAAATTATTTTTTTAAAAAAAGGTACTGGCCTTGCATGAGGACCTTAATTCAATCCCAAGCACCCACATAAAAATGCCAACCATGGTGTTGTGTGCCTGTAATCTCAGGGCTGGGGAGGTGGACATAGACGATCTCTTGGACTCTCTGGCCAGCCAGTCTAGGCTAATCAGCAAGCTCCAGGCCAGTGAAATACCTGTCCAAAGAAAGGGGAGGGGCAGGCACGGTGGTGCACGCCTGTAATCCCAGCATTTGGGAGGCTGAGGTTGGAGGATCACCATGAGCGCAAGATTAGCCTGGGCTAGAATAAGACCCTATCTCAACAAAACAAAACAAAAAAGGTAGCCAGCAGCACACCTGAAGGTGATACTGAGGCTGAGGTTGACCTCTGGCCTCCACATAAGTGCACCTGCATATGTATATACATTACATTAAATAAAATTCTGACTCTCAAGCCCACAGGTATAACCCCAGTTCTTTTGAGCCCACCGGATACATTTAGTTTGTGTTTGCCACAGGGTCTCACAGTGTGGCTCAGGCTGGCCGGTGCCACCCAAGTGCTGGATGGTAGATAGGCTGGTGCCACGACCATTGACTTGTGTGGGTATGTTTGCATATGATACGGTTGATGCGCAGATTAACATTTTATTTTTAATTCACAGAAATGAATTTTGCAAATTTGGATGGGAAAAAAGCTATATCTCCATTCTTACCGCCTGTAGCAGAATGACACCAGGTCTCGGTGTTTCCATCAACATTCACACTACTGGGACTTTGTCACCAAGAGAAGCCGTATCTTGTGTCACACACACACACACAGAGTTATTGCAAATATCCTGAAATTTCATTCACTTTCATGACTACTTAGACGTTGTTAGTCTGACACTAGCTCTGTGGAGGGTATTAAAGAGGCACATTTGTTATGGTAATGAAAACTCTATTACAATATTTGGATAACACTTTCTGCATAGTTACCTTCTGCTGTACTTGGTGCCACACATAAAGCAATTGTGGGGGTGGGGGGCCCTTCACTGGACTAGAGAGAACTCATGGCTCAGAAGCTGTTAAAAATCATCAGGATCCACGTAGTGCACTTGTACCCCAGCCCTCGAGCTGAGGCAGGAGCCTTGGAACACCTCATCCATCTTTTCTTCCCACTTGTAAAAATCCACAGCACGTGATCCCAACCACTCAGGCAGGAGGATCACTTAAGTCCAGGGGTTCCAAGCTAGCCTGGGTAACACCCTGATTGTGGCAGCATCCTGGGGCAGGAGCTCGAAGAGGATGGAGAGGGGGAGGTGCCGGCAGCTCATTCCTCAGCACAAACTCCCACCACTGTCCCCGCCTGCACATGCCATGCACCCCAGGCCAAGCAACCATAGCCTGAACCCTAGAAAGTGGGAGCCACAGAGATGATCCCTCCCTTGGAGTGTCTCGGAGATGGAAAGCCAGGCGTCCCATCCACTTTGCCCCCAGCCTCACTATACTCATTGATCCCTAACACATGGAAGCTGCCAGAGTCACCTCACCCCCTGGCCAGCTTAATGTTCTAGAACAGCCGGAGGGTGCGTGGGAGATTGGAGTGTCAGACCCTCTGGACAGGCTTCAGCCTAGAATCCCAGAGAGTGGCTTAGCGGTAGAGCCCGGGGTTCCTGGAAATGGCTCCCTTACTAACTGATATGGAAGCGTGTTGATATTTTAGCAATCAACGGTACCAGTGTGTGTCCATGGAATAGCTGCTCTGGATACACAGAGAGACCATGAAAGCCAAGCAATTAAAAATCTAAACCAGGAATCATAGCAGAACCACTCTATGAAGGCTTAGGAGAGCACCAGACACGATATTTCACTCTGTATATGTGTGTGTAGTCGTCATCCCCAAGTAGATTTATTTGTTAGGGTTTTGGGGGGTAGGGTCTCATTCTAGCCCAGCTGAACCTCCAACTCCACCTCTGCCTCCTGAGTGCTGGGATTGAATGTGTGTGCCCCCATTCCCGACCTAAGTAGATTTTAAATGTCCAAGTTGTACGTGAACATTGTATATGAAGCAAGGCAAAAAGCAAAGAGCTGCACACTAGAACAACCTGTATTCTATTTGTCTCACGCAGGCCGAGCAGGTGCATCCCAGGCAGGGCTTCTACCACTGAGCCACACTCCCAGCCCATCTCTGGAGTTGCACCCACAGTCCCTCAGTGAGGATCTGGGCCCAGGCTCTGCCTTCTAGCCATGGCCCCAGCTCTTGGGTTTTTAGACAGAGTTTCAATATGTAACCCAGGCAGAACTTGAACTTGCTACCCTCCTGTCTCAGCTCTGCCACCCCAGCACTGCAGAGACATTGTAAGTTCCAGGTCAGCCTGAGCTACGTAGCGAGAACTTACCTCACAAGGGGTTCTGGGAGATGGCTCAGTAGTGAAGAGCGCTTGCCACAGAAACGGACAAGTTTGACTCCTCTGAACCCATTTAAACAATCCTGGTGTGGCCAAGCATGTGTGTGACCCCAGTTCACAGTATGTGGGTGTGGATGGGGGGGTGCAGACCACAGAGTTGCTGGGACTCATTGATGAACTGGGGGGCTCTGGTTTGAGGGAGAGACCCCGTCCCAAGGAAGGAAATCTGTGGATGAGTGAGAAGGGGGGTCTCTGGCCTCTGCACACACCATACGTCACACACTCCACACCACTCATGTACGCGCATCCGCAAAAAGGAAAAATCCCACAAAAGAACAAGAACAAGGCTGGTCACCATTGAAAGCATAAAACTTCGGTTGCTGATGGCTGGAGAAAAGACAGGATCCACAAGCAGCGAGCAGACTCACACAACCCTACAGAGGAGAGGGATGGCCCAGCCGTGCTCAAAACCAGAAACGGAGGCACAGCTCAGCCCCAGATCCAAATGTCACCTCAGCTAAGAGAGTAACTCAGGATGGGGTGGGGGCTCTGCTCAAGCGGCTGAGGAGCCGAGAGCCAGCAGGACCTTCCGACAGAACCTACGGGAGGCACAGCCCTGACACGCAGGCCTCCCTCCTCAGCACAGAGCACCACACAAGGGGGGGGGGGTCCTCTGTCCTGAAAGTCAGCGGCCGTGCTGGAAAAGCAGCCCCCCTGAGACCAGACCTATTTCTTTTTAATATCAACTAGGCTAGAATTTGTGCAACCTGCCTTCCTTAATTAAAAAAATAAATCTGTGATTTGCGGGCATGTCCTCTTTAAAGGTTAGGTTTCAGTTTAGCTCTAAAGAAACCTCCAGGCATTGTGTGAACTCATGTTTAACTCTCCGTCCTCTCTTCCATGACTGCTCCTTGTTACCTACCTATCCTGTCAGAAATCCTCGCCATAAAGTAACGGGTTGGTCTTCATCTCTGAGGCGGGTGTTATGGTTACTCCCCCATCTTACAGATGAGGACACTGAGTCCCAAGAGAAAGAGATCCACTTGCAGAATCAGCAAGTGTCAGAGCAGGGATTTGAACCCGTGCCATGCTGGGCAAGCTCCCTGGCACTCGTGAGAGAAGCAACAGCCTCATGTGTAGCAGGTCACCCTGAGAATCGTGTGCGTTCAGGGGGGCTGCCCCTTCGGTTGCTCGGACCCCCCGGGGGACCCGGGACTCTACCCGGTTTGCAGCGTTTGCAGCGGCGCCTGCTCAGCTCACGGGCCACAGCGCCGCCTGGTGACCCGTCGTGGAGCTGCAGGTGCTGCGGAGCAATGACGGGCTCCTGACTGAGCGCTTACTGTATGCCCTGCACCCCTCTAAGCCTGGAGAACCATAAATGTCTCCAGAGAAAGTGCTTTCGGCCCCTACAGCCAGATGCAAAGATCATTCTGCGGTTGTGGGACAAAACGAGCGCTAAACGTTTCCAGAAACACTGTGTCCCAATTACACTTCATGGAATATCACAGAACGTTCACAAAGGAACCTTCAAAAGGGGGAGGATTTGAATGGTGGCTACCAGATGTAGTGGCTTGGCTACGAAGTGTCCCCACCCCGAAAGGCTTGCGTGCTGCAGGTTTGATCCCCAGGTCCCAAGGGCTCTGACCTCCTCAGTGGAGGAGTCCCTTGATGACTTCACACCGAAGAGGCTATTGGGAGAGGGAAGCTGGTTGGAGGAGGCTTGTCACTGATGACACGTCTTTGAAGTGTCCCTGGCAATTTCCTGTTATGCTTTGAACCTGAAATGTCCCTCAAAGGCCATGTGACTTGGTCGCCAGCCTCAGGGGCTTTTTGAGAGGTGGTGGAACCTTTAAGAGGTGGGGGGCCTACGGCTGGAGAGATGGCATAGTGGTTAAGGTGCTTGCCTGCAAAGCCTAACGACCTGTGTTCAATTCCCCAGTATCCGTAAAGCCAGATGCACGAAGTGTGTGTGTGTGTGTGTGTGTGTGTGTGTGTGTGTGTGTGTGTGTGTGCTTGCAAATAGATGTTTTTTAAAGAGGCAGGAGGAAACACTCTGTTCTCCATGCACGACACCCCAATGGGCCTCATTGCACTGAGGTCAAGTGGGAGCACTCAGCGTGGTGCTCTGTGCTGAGGAGGGAGCACCGAGTGTGGTTCAGGGCTGAAGAGCCCTCTTCCTGTACTTAACAATCATTTTGTTTGCACCAGGGAGTATTTGAGGCGTTGTCCCCATCAGGCTGTGATGACTCGCCCCAGCACTCAGGAGGCCGAGGTGGGAGGATCACTGTGAGCTCAAGGCCATCATGGACTATAGAGTGAGATCTGTGTCAGCCTGGGCTAGAGTGAGACCCTGCCTCAAAAAAAAAAAGTTCTCACCCTTCCCAACTCTATTTGAGGTGCTGGATATGCTAATTCATTTGACATTCCATGAAGTAACTGCAGGTATCCAAGAGTGTCCTGGGCCTCACCGGGCAGCAGCAATGGAACCTTCTGGGTGTGCTGGGGAGCCCCCGAGTTCCTCAGGCCAGACCACTGCTCTTGATTCAGCTTCAGCCCCAGCCCAACAATGCGTTTTTAATTTTCTTGTGGGTGTGCATGGAGGTGACGCTCCCAAGAGTTATCACCCGGGCAACCCCTCTCCCTGCTCCGTAAGTAACCCCAATAAACTCATTGGTTCACCCAAACTGGTTTGGTGTAATCATCCTTTCATCTGTCCGCTGAGCCCTCTCTGGGGTGAGTAGGTGTGTGTCCCTGTCTCCCCAGGGAAAAGTTTCACCAGTGACATTACTTCAGTTTTGTTTTGAGACAGAATTTCATGTAACTCGGGTTGGCCTTGAACTATGTAGCTGAGGATGACCTTGAACTCCTGATCCTTCTGCCTCTACCTCCCAGGTGCTGGGGTGACAAATGACCACCTGATCTGTCTTCCTCCGTGAGCCAGAGGTGAGAGAGTGCACTGCTTCTACTCACAGGAGGTTCTGGGTTCTAGACATGTCCAGTCAGGAAGGAGGCCAGCAGTATCAGGGGCGAGGAGTGTAACACAGACAGAGTTCCAAAAGCTTTGGAGATGGGTGCTGGGGGCCCTGTGTGTGCTTCATGCTGCTGGCCGTGCATTTGTTGAGGTAACTGAGCCAGCATGGTGAGTTACCATGAGGTATCTTCCAAGGTCAAAAAAGTGTCATTAGTTCAAGGCCAGCCTGGGCTAGAGAGTGAGTTCCAGGTCAGTCTGAGCTAGAGTGAGCCCCTGCCTCAAAAAAAAAAAAAAACATGGGACTGGAGAGATGGCTCAGCACTTAAGGCACTTGCCTGCAAAGCCTAAGACCTGGGTTTGATTCCCCAGCACCCACGTAAAGCCAGATGCACAAAGTGACACAATAATCTGGAGTTCATTTGCAGTGGCTGGAGGCCCTGGCTTTCCCATTCTCTCTCTCTCCCTCTCTCTCTCTCTCTCCTTGAAAATTAATAAATAAAAAATTAAAAAATAAATAAAAACAAGGTCAGGTGTGGTTTTAACCCCACCACTCTGGAGACAGAGGTAGGAGGAGCACTGAGTTCAAGGCCACCCTGAGACTACATAGTGAATTCCAGGACAGCCTGGGCTAGAGCGAGACCCTCCCTCCAAAGGAAAAAAAACAACCTGAACTATTTTTGCTACTTTACATAATAAATGAGAGAGAAAATGAAGAGCTAATATAATCCCAACTTTTCTGCTTCAAAGACAAGCAAAGGAGTGTGATGTAGACTGGATATTCAGTGATCTGAAATCGTTATGAATGGCGCCGAGTGATACTAGTTTCAAATGTCTGTGTGCGTTAGAGATTTTGTCTGAAGTATATAAGATCATGTAAGGTCTGAGAAAATATGAAAGAGGAAGGTAGATTTGCGATGCAATCCTGGGGAAGCCTGAGGACTATTAAATTTGGATGATGGATCTGCAGGACTGTGAGTTTCTCGATGGTTACTGGATTTGATCGTCACAATGAAAAGCTCTTCCAGAGCTCAGCATTGGAAAAGTGAGATAAAAGTCTCAAAGTGGAGGCCGGAGCTTCCTGTAGCAGCAATAGGTTGAGGGGTGTTCAGTCCTGTGAGCCTCGCACTGGGAGCAGAGGCAGGAGGCAGGCGGGATCAACCAGCATGGCCTGTGCATTGAGACCCTGTCTCAAAGAGCACCTCAAAAATAAATGGGGAGACGGCCTGGCACTTGGAGGCATCCATGCAGAGCTACAGACTGGGGTTCGCTTTCCAGGACACCCACATTCAGCCAGACGCAGAGAGGCACGTGGATCTAGTTTCTTTGATTTTTTAATTTTTTTCCAGTGGTAAAGAGACTCTGGCATGTACATGAATGAATTTTAAAATGTTAAAAGCAAAAAAAAAATACAAATTCTCAAAAATGGTTAGAAGTAAAAGTATTATATGTGTTGATGTCTCTTTTTAAAATGTTTTATGTACAATGTAGGTTGCATGTGATAAATTTAGCAGAATGCTTACATACTTTTAAAACAGCAAACGATATGGGTGTGCTGAACATTTTCCTGGCAGAGGTAGAAAGCAACAGAATTGGAAACTGAGGCAGAGGTCTACTATATAAGATTGTAATAGAAAGGCAGCCTGGGCCAGGGTAGAGCCCCTCCGAGGATCCCCGGGGAGGGGCTGGCGGCGTGGCTCAGCGGTAGAGCCAACCTGCTTCAGATGCAATTAAAAAAATAGATGTTTTTCATCTGTGGTTGGTTGAATGCTAGTATGTTGAGCCCAAGGATGCCCAGAGACTTTTGTATTTCTGTTTTGTTTTCTTTTTTGAGGTAGGGTCTCCTTCTAGCCCAGGCTGATCTGGAATTCACTATGTAGTCTCAGGATGGCCTTGAACTCACAGCTATCCTCCTGCCTCTGCCTCTACCTCCCAAATGCTGGGATTAAAGACATGTGCCACCACGTCTGGCTTGTGTTTCTTTTTTTTAATATAAGGTTTCATTCTAGCAAGGCTGACCTGGAGCTCACTCTGGCCTTGAACTCATGGAAATCCTCTTACCTTGGGCTCCTAAGTGCTGGAACTAAAGGTATGAACCACTACACCTGGCTGACAAATGTATTTCATTCTCACAGAGGGTTCTACGAATTATGGGCTCTTATGTGCATATCCGTGCCCCCACATACCTACCCACACACATACATAACCTCCAACACACATACATACCCATACATACACATACATACATACCCACACACATAACCCACCCGCCTGTCCTACAGATAAGAAAACTTGCCCAAAGAAGTGAACTGATTTTCCCAAGCAGGTGACAGATCCAGGCCTGGCTCAGTAGTAGAGTGATTGTCTAAAATGTCTGAGTCTCTGAATTCCTCTCCAGCACCACAAACAAATAAAAAAAATTGGGCACCATTGCAATATAGTGCTTCTCTTCTCTAAAATTTAATGGCGTGCACGTTCATATGTGTGAAGACCAGAGGACAACCTGGGTGCCATCCTTGGGAATCCTGCCCATCTCCTTTGAGACAGGCCTTTCGTTAGCCTGCAGCTCACTCATTAGGCTGGCTAGCCACTAAGCCCCAGGGGTCTGTCTGTCTGTCTCCACCTCCCTACAGCTGGAATTACAAGGGAATACCACCATGCCTGCAGTTTTCACATGGATTCTGGGACTCAAACTCAGAGGTCCTCGAGCTTGTGAGGCAGGCATTTTACTGACTGAGCTCTCTCTCCAGCTCCTCATTTTCCGAGTTATATCCAAGCAAATTTCTGTCACTTTCTGTCCCAGAAACTCTAGCCAAATGCTTGGCTGCGAGCGTGGGTTAGGAGTCTGATAGCCATGAGTGTGAATCCCAGTCTTGTGTTTTCTGGCTAGAAGGCCCTGGGCAATTCACCTCATGACCCTTCCTCTCTTCACTCTCACTTTGGGGATAATGCCCGGTGTGGTTCAGGGTAGGGGAAGCCACGGTGCCCAGCCCTGCATGGGCGCTCAGCACCACTGTACCCATTCTTGTAAATTGTACTCTTTTTCCTTGGGCAATGGTGTTTTACAGTTCCTTAATGCACTCTTCCCTCCCCCCCAAAAAAACCCTGTCTTTAAGCAAGTCTGTGGGGATCACTCACTGTAATCCCTTCAAGAAGCCTCGTGGCTCCTGAGAACACTACACAAAGGAAAAGGAAGAGAAGCAGAGGTCTAAAGAAGAAAGGGTGAGGAGAGGTAGAGAGTCCTGGAGAAGGGATAACTCAGGCAATCTAGCTCTAAATGAATAAAAATATAAATATAGCTAGATAGCTATTTATTATCATATAACTATCGATAACTATAAATATAACTAGACAAATAAAATCTAGTTATAAGATAATGGGGGAAGGATGGATGGGTGGATAAGAGTGTCTGGGGGTGGGGTGTACGGAGAGATGAACGCGAGGGTGGATGGGTGGATGGGTGTGTACGTAGGTTGGTGCATTGGATGGATGGAGGGATAGGTTATAGATCGATGGGTGATAAACATATAGATGGACCTATGGATGAATGAATGGTGGGTGGATAGGTAGGTGGGTGCATGGACGGATTAGTGGGTGGATAGGACAGACGCTAATAGCTGTACTGTACAGCAAAAATGAAAGGTCCTTGTATTGCCTCCTTCTTTGAATAGTGCTCAGAAGTACCACCAGGTGTCACCCACATCTCAGGAACCCTCTCAACCCAAGTTCCCACAGCTGCCCTTCACCCTGAAGCTCTGCTTTCCAGCTGAGCCAACTGGTGGGGGCTTCATTCCACTGTGTTTACCCCTCCCCCTGGCACCCCAAAACTGCGTTGATTACCCTGTTTTCCCTCCAGCTGGATAAAACACCTGACTCCTGGGAGGAAGCAGGGAGACCCCGGCCTACCTTTCCACCTGGTGCTAACAGGATG
This sequence comes from Zapus hudsonius, assembly GCA_004024765.1. Taxonomy (NCBI): domain Eukaryota; kingdom Metazoa; phylum Chordata; class Mammalia; order Rodentia; family Dipodidae; genus Zapus; species Zapus hudsonius. The sequence continues at coordinate 10,093 of PVHP010052859.1, forward strand.
GGGTGTGGATTGGAATGGAGAGTGGATTTTGGGGTCTCCTAAAGATGTCCACATCAACCTCAGCTCATCACCTTGATCGTCGTATTCCCATGTTTCCCACCACCATCTGCCCAGTAAGCCACTTGGGCATGTACCTTGGCCAAAATAAATTTTTTTTTGTTATCATTTTTTTTCCAGGCAGGTCTCACTCTGGCCCAGGTTAACCTGGAACTCACTGTGTAGCCCCAGACTGGCCTCAAACTCATAGCAGTCCTCCTTCGGCCGCGACTAAAGGTGTGCACCACCACACCAAGCTCCAAAATAAGTTTAAAAGAAAACAGAAAATGCTTCAGGAAACGGCACCAACTCTAAAATCAGCCGGCAAGAGCGCTTTCCCAGGTGCTGACGCTGAGCAGGGGAAAAGCCACCCAGCCTGGAGCACCAGGCTGCTATGACCTAACTAACACCTTCCAGCAGAGGACTCACCTCGGGGTCATGGGCAATTGGAAAGGAAGACCCTGAACCAAAGTGCCAAAGCCTCCACATTCTCCCAGCCCCACCCCACCCCACACGCTTCTCACACTCAACACCAGCTTCTACCTCAGGACCCCAAACCTCCAGTGAGACCCAGTGATGGAGGCACCAGTGGGCTTCCCTCATGTTCCCGTTCATCCCATTGGAGATGCCTCCAGGGGACACCAAGTAGTCTGACAGTGACAATCACTGCTAACCCCTTTATGGCTACCCCAGGCATGGGGGAGTCAGGGGTTCACAAAGCTGCAAAGCTGGCTGGGAGCATTTGGAGACTCAAAGCAGTGATGGGAGATCTCAGCAGCAAGCATACTTTATCTGCGCACTGGAGCTGGGAGGTTCCCCCCCCCC
>PVHP010052860.1:0-10769 GCA_004024765.1 Zapus hudsonius
TACAGAGTGTGTATCAGAGCCACTGCTTTGTCTATGGCGCCCAGCACAGTGCTGGCACACAGGACACATTTATGAAAGATATGCTGAGGTGAAAGGGGCAGGTAGCTCCATATGGCCGAGAGGAGATGGTGCCCAAGGCGATATGGTCTCATTCATTTTGTAAATCCAGGCAGGCATAGCTCCTGAATGCTGACCCAAAGGCATTTGTGTAACCCCTCACTGCTCTTGCTGAAAGAGGGTAAGGCAAAAGGGCCAGCTGCTTTTATTTTTTCCTTCAAAAACCCCTTGGGTATTATTTTGAGCTCCTTGTGCCTTATTTCCTGTGCCAAATGAGATACCAGGGACTGAAAGAGGCAGTCCTTTAACAATCAGGGGTGCAGGTCTCTGGCATATTTAATCATATGTCATCAAAATTTCCTTTTCCTGCAAAGAAGCTACAAGCATCCTTTATGCAATGGCAAAAACCTGGAAACAGCACAAATGTCCATCTATAGAAGACATTTGCACAATAGAATATTGTGCTGCAAAAAGGAATGAGAAGTTGCTTTGTGTATTAATAATGATCTCTAAAATATATTGAGGCTTGTTGTTTGATTAAATGTATTTTTAGTTAAAACATAAAAGTATAAAAGCTTTCAAGGCCATCCTGAGACTACATAGTGATTCCAGGTCAGCCTGGGCTAGAGTGAGACCCTACCTCAAAAAACCAAAAAAAAAAAAAAGTATAAAGCTTATATATTAATGGGATGCCATGTGATAGTTCAATGAAAGTATACACTGTGTAATGCTTAAATCAAGTTAAACATAGCTCTTCAAGCACTTATCATTTCTTACTGTGACAACATTCCAAATTCTTTCTTTTAGTGTTTCTAGATAAACAGTACATAGTTATCTGTAGTCAGCCCACTGTACTACCAGAACGCCTCGCTCCTCTCTCTGTAATTGAGTACTCACTGACTAACTTCTCCCCATTGCTCCCTCCTTTCTACACTCCTCTGCCGCTTGTAACCACCATCAACATTTACGTATGTTTAGTTGTGGCTTGTTTAGTTGTGGGTTTTTTTTTGTTGTTTTTTTTTTGAGGCAGGATTTCACTATAGCTCAAACTGACCTGAAATTCATTCTTTACCTCATGCTGGCCTCAAATCTATGGTGATCCTCTTAAATGTTTGGATTACAGGCATGGCCACCATCAACGTTTTTAGATTCCGTGTACGAGTGAGATTATATAGTTCTTGTCTTTCTGTGCCTGGCTTTTCTGTTCATCAACTGATGGGCACTTGGGTTGTTTCGATCTTCTCAATTGGGCTCAGTGAGCATGGGAGTGCAGATGCTCTTCAACATACTGATTTCATTTCCTCTAAATATATGCTTAGTGAAATTGCTGCATCACATGGTAGTTCTGTCTTCAAGGCTTTTTAAAAAATTATTATTTATGAGGGGGGTTATGTATGTATGCCAGGACCTCTTGCCACTGTAAACAAAACTAGATGCTTATGAAACTTTCTGCGGGTTCTGAAGAACTGAATCCTGGCCAGTAGGCTTTGCAAGCAAGCATCTTAAGCCACTGGCGCCATCTTCCCAGCCCCCTTTAAGGGTCTTCTTGTTGTAGTTTTGGTTTTTTGACACAGGGTCTCACTCTACAGCCCAGGCTGGCCTTGAACTCATGTTAATCTTCCTGCTTCATCTATTGTTACTTTTTGGGTTTTACAGACATGATTTCATCTAGCGCAGACTTATCTCCAACTCAATAAGTAGCCAAAAATGACATTGAACTGATTCTCCTACCTCTACCTCACAAACATTGTGATTACAGGTGTGCACCATCATGTCCAGCTCTATTTTCTGTTCTCTTTTTCAAATTTAATTTATTTATTGGCAGGGAGGGGTGTGGGCTGCAAATGCCTTGGTCACTAAAGTCCTTCCTAAGATACTTACTCTTTGTAGGAAGTCGGGCTTACATGACATCATCATTCCTGCTTGCTTTCTGCTGCCAGGAGCCCAGGGCTTTGGTCTTTGTATTGCTCAGGTGCTTTTCCGCCCTGTCCACAAAGATGAACAATGTGACCAGCTAGCTATTCCTGGGAAATAAATATTTCATCTGATTTTATTGCTATTATAAGAAAATCTAAACTTATTTTACCTTTATAAAAACCTGTCAGAACCACATATTTTATGAGTCCATTTGTGGGAAATATCTGGAATGGGGAATACATAGAGACAGAAAGTAGTCAACCTTTGGGACCTGGAGAGTTTGAAGGGAAATGAGAGTAATGGCTTTTGAACAAAAAGTTTTTTGGGGGTGTGTGGTAGTTTTGAATCTAGTCCCCCAAAAGACTTAAGTTAAAAAAAAAAAAGCTTGTGGGCTGGAGAGATGGCTCAGCGGTTAAGGTGCTTGCCTGCAAAGCCTAACAACCTGGGTTCAATTCCATAGTACCCATGTAAGCCAGATGCACAAAGTGACCCATGCACTTATTGTCAGAGGCTAGATGCCATGGCGCACTCTCTCTCTCTCTCTCTCTCTCTCTCTCTCTCTCTCTCTCTCTCTCTCTCTCTGTCTCATAAATAAAATAAAGTATTTTTTAAAAAGCTTGTCTCTAGCCACCTGACTGGAGGAGGTGTCACAGAGTGGATGTGATTTCTAGCCTAAAGGTATGCAGAGCGCTTGAGCTCTGCCTGGGGTTGCCTGCTGTTTGCTGCCTAGTGAGCTAGCATTTGGAGGTGCTGCTGGTGGGTTTTCTCTCCGCTTGGATCTGTGAAAGGGAGCCATCTGCCATTATGGAACTTCCCCTGGATATGTAAGCTTCAAATAAATTCTGTTCCTTCCATAAATTGTGTCTGGTTTGGAAGTTCATCCCAGCATCGTGGAACTGACTACAACAGGGGGTTTCAAAATGTCCTAAAATTGTTTATGGTAATGGTTACACAATTCTGAGACTCTACTAAAACCCTTGAATTGTGTATTTTAAATGGGCAAATCGAATGGAATGTGATTTATATCTTGATTAAAACTGTTGTTTTTTTTTTTTTAAAAAAGCTTGATAATAAATACCTGTCATCTCAGCACTTGGGAGAATGAGGCAAAAGTATTGTGAGTTCTAGGTCATCCTTGGCTAAACAGCTAAACCCTAATCTCAAAATAAAACACCAAGACTTGCTCAGATGACATTAAGGAGGATGTATACAGGACTTCATCCAGTGAAGGAGACAAATCACCTTCTACTCTTAAAGGGGCAGTGTCTGGTCTCCCATCCCATCTACTCTTACTGTATACACACTTTCTATTTTGGTCCTTTTATAGTCTTGTTATAGTTAGTGGGCAAATGTGAAGTCAGAAACCACAGGGAGGCCTTGGATACCACTTACCCTTGTTTTCAATCAACAATAACATGACTAATGTCACTGTGACACATCTCAACCACACACGTGGACTCAGGAAGTTTGGGACATGTGCTAGAGTCTGGCAGGCTGACCAGCCAGAGAGACAGTGCTTGGTTAAGCTTGGCTCCAAGGCTGAGGTGTTGGTGAAATCTTGGAAAATATCTTCTCCAGACCTGGGGGTGGAAAGCTGCTGTGGAAATAACTTTGAGGAAAAAGACAAGTACTCTGGCTTGGACTGAGATGCCTGCTGGGAATTTGGGAGCAAAGCAGAGTTTGAGCCTCCAGCATTCCCTAACTAACTTCCAGCCCAGGACTCCTCTTCTACATCACCCTTCTCATACATGATTTTCAAAGGAAGCCATAACAACAGGCAACTCCCTAAAGTCAGGAAAGCGGGGCCTGGAGGAAGAGGTTGTGCCAGATGCAGGGTGGGGCCAGAAGCTCCAGAACGTGAGATAGGGCTCCTCTGTGACTTAGCAACAAGGATTCTGTGATGGTAAAGGTTGTGTCTATTTGTCTGGACCACAGTGCCCAGATATTGGTCTCAGCCAACTGGTTTAAGGCCTGAATAGAATAAAAGGCTTGACATCTCCACACCCATCCGTTCCAGATGTCCTCTTGGATTTCCTCTGCAGCATTGGCTCTTCCTGGTTTGCCATCAAACTGCTTCTGGACTTGAACTGGACCTTTTCCCTGAGTCCCCATTCCCACCACCCCCATCAGATTAGGGACCTGTCAAGCCTCTAAAATAGTATAAGACAATTCCCCACAATAAGTCTTTTATATATACACTCATCTTAATTCTGTTTCTTTGGTGCACCCTAATATAGACTATCTGTCCCTTTTCAGGAGTGTCTCTTGGGGCAGAATGGAAGTCAGCCATCCAGAGAGAAGAGCTTCCTGAGCAGCAGCTGAGATCTCAGTGCAGTGATTTAGCATGCACAGTGGATGGGAAAGTCGTGTCATAAACCTTCCTGATGTCTTCAACCAGGAAAGAGGGGTTGGAAGACCCACACTCTTCATTTATGCCCATTGCTGGTGTCATGGTTTGATCCAGGTGTCCCCCACAAACAAATGAATGTGTTCTGATAGATCGATCCTCGGCTGATGGCAGTTTGTGTTTTACAACCTCGCTAGAGCTGTGTTGTTGGGGGCAGGCTTATGGGGTTATAAGCCAGCTTCCCCTTGCCAGAGTTTGGCACACCTTCCTGCCGCTGTTTGCAGTGCTGTGGCAGAGGTGATGTCCAGCCCTCTGCTCATGCCATCGTTTTCCCTGCCAGGATGGAGTCTCCCCTCGAGTCCATAAACCAAATAAACCCATTCCTCTATAAGCCACTTTTGTTTGGGTTCTTTCTGCGCAGCAACTAGAAAGCTGACTGCAACAGCTGGTATGTCTTTGAGAAACATGGACTAGATAAAATACTAGAACAAGTCCTTCCTGCCACATTGCTTGATGTAGGCAGTGTTCCTCCCAAAGAGGGTCAGTTCTAGGCTAGCTCTTCAGGCTCACGTGGTGTTATTTCCAATGTCTGATCTTTGTGGACAAAGCTAACCAGAGGGCTGGAGAGATGGCTCAGCGGTAAGGCACTTACCTCCAGTGCCTAAGGCCCCGGGTTCAATTCCCCAGACCCACAAGGTGGTGGCCCTGGTGCTCTTTCTCTCTCTTTCTCTCTGTCTCTCGCTCTCTCTGTATCTCTCTGCTTGAAAATGAATAAATAAAATATTTTTTAAAAAAAAAGCTAACCAGATATTCTTGAGTAAGGACAGTGGTGGGCACTTCCACATTCAGCTGCTTGGGCATTAAAGTTGGTCCCTGAATCTCTCCTTCACATATCCATCTGTTTCTTTTTATGAGACAGGGTCTCATGTAGCCCAGCTGGCCTCAAATTCACAATGAAGCTGAGCATGACCTTGAACTCCTGATCCTCCTGCCTCCACCTCCCAAATACTAAGTGCTGGAATTATAGAATGTGCCTCCATGCCCTGTTTAAGTGGTGCTGGTAATGAAACCAGAACTTCACGTATGCTAGGCAAGCACTCTACTACTAACTGAGTTACATCCCAGGATATTGCAGGATACTGTACAACAGTCAAAAGGTCTCACATCACAGTCTAAAAATTAATAAGTTAACACCTTCATGGTCATGCTTACTGATAATTAAGCTACTTAGAAACACAAAGAGCCATGCATATTCTGGAAGCTGAGTCAATCTGTAAAAGATGAAAAGGGAAAGGGCTTTGTCAATCCTGAGAAAGGGATGGGTGCTACCTGTATGCAGAATTGTGGAAGAGATGATATGGAGGTAGAAGTAAGGAGGCAGGGAGCAAGGCAAAGGCCAAGGTCAGTTGAAAGAGGAAAATTATCCAAAAAGCACTTTGCTTCCCTTTTGAGACATTTCCTTTCAGTCTCACCTTAGTCCAAAGCCTAACCAAAGCCAGTATGGTAAGCACTGTCACTTGGGGAGCCTCTGACACATGCCTTTGCTACAGCACCTGACATGACTTTCTGAAATTGTAAGCATTCCTGATTTTCCAGTTGTATTTTAAGGCAGATTTTTTTTTTTTTAAGTAATGTATCCTTAGTATAAGAAGGAACAAGCCTAAGGTTTTGTGGAGTTTTTGTTTGTTTGTTTGTTTGCTTGCTTGCTTGCTTGCTTGAGGCAGGCAAGGTCACTCTAGCCCAACCTGACCTGGAACTTACTCTATAAACTAGATTCATCCTCACACTCATAATGATCCTCCTTCTTCTGCTCCTAACTTGCTGGGATTAAAGGCATGTGACACCACACCCAGCTTTAGACCTAGAGTTCTTTTTGTGTTTTTGTTTTTGTTTTTCGAGGTAGGGTCTCACTCTAGTCCAGGCTGACCTGGAATTCACTATGTAGTCTCAGGGTGGCCTTGAACTCAAGGCGATCCTCCTACCTCTGCCTCCCAAGTGCTGGGATTAAAGGTTTGCACCACCACGCCCAGCTTTTTTGGGTTGTTTTGTTTTGTTTTTGTTTTCAGACCTAGAGTTTTTAAGCACATTATAGGGAAGTTGGTGCTTAGGAAATTATTGGAAGGTTTTTAAATATATATATATTTAATTTTATTTATTTGCAAGCAGAGAGAGCGATAGAACACAGACAGAAAGAATGGGCATGCCAGGGCCTCCAGTCACAGTAAATAAATTCCAGATACATGTTCCGCTTTGTACATCTGGCTTTACATGGGTACTGAGGAATTGAACCCTGGTTGCTAGGCTTTGCAGGCAAGGACCTTAACTGCTGAGCTATCTCTCCAGCCCAGAAATTTAAAAAATAATAATAATAAAACTTTATTTATTTGAGACAGAGAGCATGGTAGCACCAGAAAGTTCTGAAAGAACACATATGTAGACTGTGGCTTTCTAGAATGACTACCTGAATATCACAGAACTGCCCACCAACCCCTGCCCACATTAATGTGGTGAGGGTCTCACAAACACACCGCAGTTACTGCACTCTAGAAATATGGAAGTGGGCCGGGTGTGGTGGCACACGCCTTTAATCCCAGCACTCAGGAGGCAGAGATAGGAGGATTGCCATGAGTTGAAGGCCACCCTGAGACTACATAGTGAATTCCAGGTCAGCCTGGACTAGAGCGAGACCCTACCTCGAAAAACCAAAAAAAAGAAAAAAAGAAAAAAGAAATATGGAAGTGGGTTAAGGAGTGACCACTTGCTGCATAAGCATAAAAGCAAGCCAAGAAAGATGGCCAATGGCCTCTGCCTCAATTTTACCTTCTGGAACTCACACAGTTGGCTGAGTTGCACAGCCACAATTGCAAGGAAGTGTGAGAAATATAGTTTTGTTGTTGTTTTTCGAGATAGAGTCTCACTCTAGCCCAGGCTGATCTAGAATTCACTCTGTAGTCTCAGGGTGGCCTTGAACTCATGGTGATCCTCCTACCTCTGTCTCCCGAGTGCTGGGATTCAAGGCGTGCCCCACCATGCCCGGCTTTGAGCCCAGTTTTGTTTGGTTCTTGGTCCCAAGTGCTTCCCACATCTTCATGATGTGGTGTCATTTTGCATTCCCAGCCCACAAGGCAGAAACCTTCAGATAAAACCCACAATAACTGTGTGGGTTTGAGAGGGCAATGACCCCACACATTTGCCCAGCTATCTGCAGCAGCTGGAATTACTCAGGTGCATGTGTTCAAGCCCAGCCCCTCTGGATGCTACACCCAGGTGTGCTGACTTTTGATTCAGCCCTGGACCCAAAATAAAAAAGGCTGCCTGCTCACATGGGTGTCTGGGGTTTTCCCTCTCTTCTGGCTACGGGGCTATTCATCTTCCAGCATCTGAGGGTTTTACCACTGATAAGGTCTTGTCCTTCCCACCCTGGCTTCCAGGGTGGCAAAGGATATTTTGTTTTTACCTAGGCCCAGCTTAGCTGCTGCCAGGGTGTGCACAGGCCCTTAAGCCTTTCAGATGTTTCCACTCCTCACGCTTTGGTTCACAGACTGACCTCCTCTGCCGTTCCCCCTGTTCAGGGACTAAGCTCCCTTGCCATTCCCCCTTCTTTGGTCCGTGAACTCTCTCACCCTTCCTGACTTCATTCTTCTTAGATAGGGTTATCCAATTATTTGGTTAAAAGCAGAGATGAGCTCAGGTTTGGGGTTTGTGTTTGAACCCCCGAAATAACACTCCATCTCAGGTTCACTAAAGCAACTTGATGTCATATGCTAGTGTGAAAGTTTTGGGGGACATATCACTCACAGTAAGGACAAAAAGCTATGTCTCTATTGTAGCAAAATGAGTGTGAGCTCACTGCCCCCCTCCCCTACATTCATTGTTACATTCTTCAGGCCACAGATGGCTATGAGATGAAAAACTACCAGAGCTTTGAAGTCCAGTGAGACAAAAGTAATTGCTTTAAGTGTGATAAGGAAATTAGGAAAGACAAGGCCTGAGAATACCTGGGGAGAATATCTGAATTTCCTGAGACCTATTGTAAACTAGATAATGGTAATTTGCATAATGTCACATACCCTACTCTGTATGGACTATAAAATATCTTTGTAACTGGGGTTCGTGACCAATGCATTTATGCTTGGACCCTGGGCCCGGGTGAAAATTAAACTCCCCGCTCCTCTTGCTGCAAAGGCTTCGTCTGTTTATTACCGGATATTTCTACTACATCTCCATTTAGGACTTCTAACTTCTAGCCAGGTCTGGGACATTCTTTTTGAAAATGAACATGGTGGGAACTATGGTGACATATTGAAAATCTTATCAAATTTCCCGCAAATCCAAAATTATGTAGGTTATAAGAAAGATATTATTTTTGGTAGAAATATTCCAAGTCTGGCAGTAAATGTCTAAAAACATAATAATGAAAATGCTATTTAACACCCTCTTTCTGCCGTTTGTTGACTTTTGAGCATTTCTTCCCAAGCAAGATATTATGCAATAAAAATTGAAATTTCCCAAAATTTGTTGTTTTATTTTTTTATATATATTTTAATTTTTTTGGTTTTTCAAAGTAGAGTCTCGCTCTTGCCCAGGCTGGCCTGGAATTCACTATGTAGTCTCAGGGTGGCCTTGAATTCATGGTGATCCTCCTACCTCTGCCTCTTGAGTGCTGGGAATAAAGGGGTGCACCACCATGCCAGGCTTTATATTAATTTATCTATTCAACATAACAAGTCTAGGGAATAGGTGTTTTATCATTCCCATTTTGCAGATAAGGAAACTGGGAGGCAGAGAGGTTAAGCAACTTGCTCAAGGTTCCTCACTGGGAAGAGGTAAAACAAGGCAGTGTGCCAAATGAAGCTGTCTACCTCTAGAGTCCACGCCCCTAACTCTTGCAGCACACTGCCTTTCCTGGGAAATGGGCATGGAAGTTTTTGAATATGCTCATAAAGACACAGTGATCTGAAACTTTTTGCCTAGGAAGAAGAGCAAAGACCCAGTTAGCTCTCAAGCTTATCTACTGCTGAGAGGGGATCTGGGTGGCCTACAGCATGTCACACAGCTTACCTAGCATTACAAATCCACACACACATACTCCTAGGTTCAAAGCTTACCTGCCCACTGAGTGTAGGACCCTGGTAGACTACAGTGTCTGTTCCCCCCCACCCCCACCCCAGGTAGGATCTCACTTTTACCAGGCTGACCTGGAATTCATTATGTAGTCTCAGGCTGGCCTTGAACTCACAAGGGGAAGTTCCATCAATGGCAGAGTTGGCCTCTTTCCACAAATCCAAGCAGAGAGACACAAACAGCCAGCAACACAATCCATATTAGTCAGGGCTCTCTAGAGGAACAGAACCAATAGAATGAATTGTATTAAAAAGGGAATTTAGGGCTGGAGAGATGGCTCAGCGGTTAAGGCACTCGCCTCCAGTGCCTAAGGCCCCGGGTTCAATTCCCCAGGACCCACATAAGCCAGACCCACAAGGTGGTGGCCCTGGATTCTAGCTTGGTCAACTTGGAAGGATGTGGTCCTTGACAAAGATGGTGGGTGGTAGCAGCAATTCCTCCAGAAGGATTTGCTCTTCTAAGCAACATTTTTCTTTTTTAAAAAAAATATTTTATTTATTCATTTTCAAGCAGAGAGAGAGAGAGAGAGAGAGAGAGCGAGCGAGCGAGCGCCAGGACCACCACCTTGTGGGTCTGGCTTATGTGGGTACTGGGGAATTGAACCCGTGGCCTTAGGCACTTGAGGCAAGTGACTTAACCACTGAGCCATCCCTCCAGCCCTAAGTAACATTTTTCATCTTTTAGTTATGAAGTTAAGATGAAGACATAGAGGCAGAAAGCAGAGGTTAAAACAACCTAGCTTGTTATCCTAAGCTTTTCTGTGAAATGTGGCCTTCTGTGGTGCCAGCACATTCAAATATCCTCAAAGTCATGAGGCCTCTGTGGTTCTCACCTCCACAGGCACCTTGGGCCTCGGTGGAGGGAAAACGCAGAGAGAGAAGCGGGAACTGGGAGCAGGGAGCCTGCGAGCTGTCCGTGGTCCGCTGTCCGCTGTCCTCGGTCTCCTATCTCAGGGCTGGGGCCCACAGAGCCGGGGGAAAAGGCGCAGGGGGATCCGGCCGGACACAGAGGCGAGCAGACACGTGTTGTTAATCCATGTGGTTCTTTATTACATTCTGGGGGACCTACTCTAACTAGGGAAAAAAGAGGGTCTGGGGCAAGGCAAATGGGGAGGGACAAGGTGATTGGTTGATGGGGTGGGGAGTTGGCAACCTGTACAGGGATAGGTGGGTGGGACAGGTGGGTGGGGACAACCTGAGAACACCTCATTGGGGGTCCTGAGTGGCGGGGAAATATGTGATGCTAGCCGCGGTGGGGATGGAAAGAAGGAAGTTTTGCTGAAATTCAATGCCAGTCCTGCTGAGATGGGGGATGCTGGTTTCGG
>PVHP010052861.1:0-10960 GCA_004024765.1 Zapus hudsonius
CCCCCCTCCTCTCACCTCTCTGCTATCCCCTTTACACTTAGTTTTGAGGCAGGGTCTCTAGAAGCCATGTGTGCCACTTGGGGAAATGAGCGGAAGAGGGGGCAGAAAGATTGTGAGAGCCTTGGTGGGGGAGAATACCCAAAGTCATGGCCACCCTCAGTAGCAACTCTCTAAGGCCAGCAGAACAGGGCTGTCTCCTAGGCTATCCATGGTCCTCTGCCCCAAGGACTGATGCAGACTACCCAAGGAGGAGGATATCCAGCTGATCAGGGATAGGGAAGAGGAGCATTGGGGAACGGGGGATAACAACTTATTGTCTGCCCATTAAATAATGTAACTCATTATGGACAATTAAAAAATAAAAAATAAATTAAAAAAAATAAGCCGTGTGTGCCATTACACTAACCAATGCTCAGATTTGAGACTATTGTATGTCATGAGTTGCAGTGTTTTTACTGTACATTCGAATTTTTCCACTTTTATGGAAACCTAATGGATTAATTACAGAAAATAAAGACTATATTGTCGCGTCCCAGCTTGACCAGCAAGAAAGAACACGACCACGAGTTCTTCTCTGCAGCAATTTTATTCAGGAGACCTTGTAAGTTACAATCTTACAAGTTACTTCTTCATTCTTCTTCTTCTTCTTCTTTCTTCTTCTTCTTCTTCTCTCTTCTTCTTCTTCTTCTTCTCTTCCCGCGCTCAGGATGTGCAGGGATTTTTAAGTCAAACTACAACCTATCAGTATTACATACGTATACATTCACAATTGGTCCATATACACGGAAGCATGCCAGGCATTAAGCCATTTCCATACAAGGAGTTGATTATCCCCTGGAATGCATACCTCTGTGGAGGTAGGGAGCAGAAACCAGCGCCATTTTACAGGTGTGGTCAGCAGGCTCTCAAACAAAGAAGAGGACTGCTTGGCGTCCAATAGATAGGAGTGGCAGGACCCGGACCCGGGAATGGGGCCGGGCCGCCCCGCCCCGCCCCCTTACCTCACAGGAACGGCTCACTACACTATATTACGACCATTGTTCCTCAGCATATAAGTACCAAATTAGGATTTCTTTGGATTGTATTGTGTTTGAATGTTTGATTTTTAATCATTGATGTTTGAGTTGCTGACTTGAATTTCATCAAAAAAAAATTGTAAGCTGGGCATGGTGGCGCATGCCTTTAATCCCAGCACTCGGGAGGCAGAGTTAGGATCACCATGAGTTCAAGGCCACCCTGAGACTACATAGTGAATTCCAAGTCAGCCTGGACTAGAGTGAGACCCTACCTCAAAAAACCAAAAAAAAAAAAAGTTTTCAAAAAAATATCTTTACAGTTTTCAGCCAGTTAATATATATATATATTTTTTTTTTAAATGTTTTATTTATTCATTTTCAAGCAGAGAGATACAGAGAGAGAAAGAGAGAAAGAGAATGCACCAGGGCCACCACCTTGTGGGTCTGGCTTATGTGGGTCCTGGGGGAATTGAACCAGGGGCCTTAGGCACTGGAGGCAAGTGTCTTAACCGCTGAGCCATCTCTCCAGCCCTAGTTAATATATTTTTTAAGATAGGATCCCATTCAGCCCAGGCTGGCTTCGAACTCACTATGCGGCCAAGGATGACCTTGAACTCTGATCTTGCTGCCTCCACCTCTTTTTTTTTGTTTGTTTTTCGAGGTAGGGTCTCGCTCTAGCCCAGGCTGACCTGGAATTCACTAGATAGTCTCAGGGTGGCCTTGAATTCATGGTGATCCTCCTACCTCTGCCTCCTGAGTGCTGGGATTAAAGGCATACACCACCACGTCCAGCTGACTCCACCTCTTGAGTGCTGGCATCACAGGCATATGCTACAATGCCTAGTTTATGAGGTGCTGAGGACCAAACACAAGACTTTGTGAATGCTAGGTAGGCAGTCTACCCATTGAGCCACATACCTGCCCCCTATAATTATTAAGTATTATTATTATTTTTTACCAACTGGAAAAGTACTGCTTCCATTGCTGTTCAGGGCTTCACACTAGGCCTCATGTATCCCAGACTGGTCTCAAGCTCAAGATCCTTTTGCCCCAGTCTCCCTAGTGCTGCTGCCCCATACTCAGTTTCTATGTGTTCATTTTATTTTTGTTGTTGTTGTTTTGTTTTTACTTCTTTAATAAAGCAAAGGAGATTTACTGAGAAAACAGTAAAAAATCCCAAATGCCAGGACAAGCATGCTTATGATTTTGGCAGGCATCCAAAGAAGAAATAAAGGAGGAAAGAAAAGATTACCTTTTTTGCAGGCAAGCGCCTTAACCGCTAAGCCATTCCTCCAGCCCAAGATTACCTTTTTTTTGAATTAGAACTCAGAGTAGCCAATCTCATTGCATTGATCTGTAAGTAACTGCCAATATTGTATGTACAGTCTTTTTAAAAATATTTATTTATTCATTTTCAAGCAGAGAGAGAGAGACAGAGAGAGAGACAGAGAGAGAGAGCACCAGGGCCACCACCTTATGGGTCTGGCTTATGTAGGTACTGGGGAATTGAACCTGGGGCCTTAGGCACTAGAGGCAAGTGCCTTAACCGCTGAGATATCTCTCCAGCCCCATATAGTCTTTTTTTTTTGAAAAATTTTATTTATTTATTTGTGAGCAGAGAGAAAGAGAGAGTATGGGTGATCCTCCTGCCTTTGCCTCAGTCTTCCAAGTGTTGGAATTACAGGAGTGTGTTATTACAGCTGGCTCTAAGTGGTCATTACAATTTTTTTATTTATGTATTTATTTATTTATGAGAGATAGAGGAGAGACAGACAGAGAGAATGGTGTGCCAGGGCCTCCAGCAGCTGCAAACTGACTACAGATACATGGAGCACCTAATGTATCTGACTCCAAGTGGGTACTGGGGAATTGAACTCATGTTGTTAGGCTTTGCAGCCAAGCACCTTAACCGCTCAACTATCTCTCCAGCCCCCCCCCAAGTATTCCTTTTTAAAACATAAATGAAGCCAGTTGTGGTGCACGCCTTTAATCCCAGCACTCAGGAGGCAGAGGTAGGAGGATCGCAGTGAGTTCAAGGCCACCCTGAGACAACAGTGAATTCCAGGTCAACCTGGGCTAGAGCGAGACGCTACCTCAAAAAAACATACAAAAAAAAAACATAAATGATGGGATCAGTGGTTCAATTCCCCAGTACCCATGTAAATCCCAGATGTATAAAGTGTCCCATGTGTCTGGGATACATTTGCAGTGGCAAGAGGTCCTGGTATACCCATTTTCTTTTCTCTATCTCCTTATAAATAAATGAGTACAAACATTTTTTTAAACAAATTTTTGCATTTTGCTTTTCCTTGCTGGCAGAAAATACCCCACCAAAGCAGCTTGGGAGGAAAGGGTTTATTTTGGCTTATAGACTCAAGGAGAATCTCCATGTTGGCAGGGAAAACTGTAACATGAGGAGAGGCTAGACATCAACTCCTGGCCAATATCAGGTGGACAATAGTGGCAGGAGAATGTGCCAAAAACTGGCAAGAGGAAGCTGGCTATGACCCCCATAAGCTTGCCCCCAAAACACACCTCCAAAAAGGTTCCAAGTCCCAGATGGCCATCAGCTGGAGATCAAGCATTCAGAACACAAATGTATGGGGGGCACCTGAATCAAGCCACGACATTCCACTCCGACCCCCATACATTCCACCCAACCCCCATAAACTGATAACTATCCATGATATAAAATGCAAAGCATTAAGTCCACCTTTAAAAGACCCCATATTTTTTTTTTGCTCATTTGTTTGTTTTGTTTCTTCAAGGTAGTATCTTCTGTAGCCAAGGCTGACCTGGAATTCACTCTGTTGTCCCAGACTGGCCTTAAACTCACAGTGATCCTCCAACCTTTGCCTCCTGAGTGCTGGGATTAAGGGCATGTGCCACCACGCCCGGCAAGTCCCCATAGTTTTTATCAATCCTAATGATGTTCAAACATTCCCATAGTTTTTTTTTTAACTGAGCCATAATACTAAATAAATAAATAACATAATGGCACAGAATAAACATTCACACTATAAAAGATGGCACTGGGCATAACAAAGATTGAACTAATACAAGATTTAAAGCAAACAGGGCAAACATCAAACTCTATACCTTCAAGTCTGACAACGCTAGCCAGTGACAAGTCTCCAAGTTTGATCATTCTAACCAGTGACTTAACTCTGGAGTTCCAATTCTACCCCACCAGCTAGGCTGCTCATAGCTTCAGGTATACTCCATCC
The DNA here is from genome assembly GCA_004024765.1 of Zapus hudsonius. NCBI lineage: Eukaryota > Metazoa > Chordata > Mammalia > Rodentia > Dipodidae > Zapus > Zapus hudsonius. The sequence goes on from PVHP010052861.1 coordinate 4,244, forward strand.
AGTGCCAGCATCTCTCCTTGGCAGCCATCCCATAATCCTGGCATCTCCATTGAGTCATCACTGCAATCTACAGTTCATCCTCATTGCTCCTCCAAACCATGTTGCAAATTCAACTAACCATTTTTTTCTGCATTTGTTATATTCCATAGTACCAGGTGGGTTGCCAATTTGTTAATCTAGGAGGTAATAAAATTGACTTTTAAGAGCAGGACACCCCTTTAGCATTCAGAACCCTGACTTCAATACGTCAGCAATTTAGACTTAATACTCACCAACCATGACTCAGGGAACTGAGCGGAAGAAAGATTATGAGCCATGGTGGGGGAGAATATTCAGAATTATTGCCCCCCCACTAGCAACAACAAAGAAAAAAAGCTAGCTACCTCTTGTATAATTCATAACCTGCTACCCCATGGACTGACCCCCCCAGCAGGATGGGGTCAGAGAGGGAGGAAATGGAGGAACCATTACAAGATTTGCTCATACAATTTATGTAATTATTGACAATAAATATGTTTAAATAAATAAAAATTTTTAAAAATGTTTGCATTCTTCCTGCTGTCCTATTGTAGATCACCTGGTCAAATCTCAATGGTTGTAATCTCTCAAATAATTGCAACTGAATGGGCAGTAGTTTTGGCCCAAAGATTTTATTTCTTTCTGTGCTATCTCCATCTGCCCACACCAGTTCTTTTCTATGCAAAGCATCCCCACACAAGTTCTCAAGACACAGGCAGGCATAATGCAACAAGCCTCTCACACAAACTGCTTCTACACCAGTCCTAACAAAGTTCTTACTCACCCTCACCAGCTAAACCTCACAGTCCATACTTCTTACTGCATTCAGGTCTTTCAAATCTGAATAGAATGGTTCATGATGCTGTACTTACCAATCTGCAAGACATCTCTTAGGCCAAGGTTTCAAATCTGTCCACATTCCTCCTGCAAGTTATTTCCAAAAGGCCAATGCCACAGAATCAAGTTTCTAACAGTAACAATCCCACTCCTCTGGTACCAATTTACTGTTGCAGTCAGTTTCTCCTTCCTGGCAGAAAGAAACTGGTGCAGTCAGCATTCTAGTTGCTGCACAGAAAGAACCCGAGCAAAAGCGACTTGTGGAGGAATGGGTTTTTTTTTTTTTTGGCTTATGGACTCGAGGGGAGACTCCATTCTGGCAGGGAAAACGATGGCATGAGCAGAGGGCTGGACATCACCTCTGTCACAGCACTGCAAACAGCAGCAGGAAGGTATGCCAAACACTGGCAAGGGGAACCTGGCTTATAACCCCCATAAGCACACTCCCAACAACACAGCTCCAGCGAGGTTTTAATTCCCAAACTGCCATCAGCTAGGGATTGATAATTCAGAACACATTCATTTGTTTGTGGGGGATACCTGGATCAAACCATGACAGTCCTTACCTGGCCCCCACAAACTAATAATCTTACATGATATAAAATACAATGTATTCACCTCAACTCCATAAATCCCCAGTTTTCTTTCAACTGAGCCATAAAAAACAAAAAGCAAACCCATAATAGCACAGAACATTAACATTGAAAAAGATAACATGAGGCATGGCAAAAACAGATTGAACCAATACAAGATTTAAAACAAGCAGGGAAATATCAATCTCTAACTCCAAGTTCAATAATTCTAACCAGTAACAAGTCTCTTGTAGATCTGATTCCACCCCTCCAGCTTGGCTACTCAGTCCTGGAAAATTTCCAGTGCTGGGAGCTCTCCTTGGCAGCCATCCTTAGTCCTTGCATTTCATTGGGTCTCCATTGCAACCCACAGTTCATCTTCATGGCTCCATGAGGTCTCCACACAGGCAATCCAACACACCTGCTTCACATTGCCGATGGCCATTTTTCAAAAACAAAACTGTGTTGCAAATCCAATGACCCTCTCTTCCTGCATTTGTTCCACAGAACCAGGTGGGCTACCAACTTTTTAATCCAGGAGGTAATAAAGCATTCAGGCCCCTTACTTCAAAGAGTCCGCATTCTTCCTGTTGTTCCAATGCAGATCACCTGGCCCAATCTCAATGGTTGTAATCTCTCAAACAATTGCAACTGAACAGGCAGCAGTTTTGGCCCAAAGATTTCATTTCTTTTTGTGCCATCTCCATCTGCTCACACCAGTCCATCTTTACATAAAACAACCTTTCACAAATTTTCAGGACACAGGCAGGCAGAACGCAGTAAGCCTCTCACACAAACTGCTTTTGGCACAGTCCTGACAATGTTCTTTCTCACCCCCGTAAGCCAAACTTCACAGTCCATAGTTCTTATTGTATTCAGATCTTTTACCTCTTTTACCAAAATGATCCATCAAGCTGTACTCACAGAACTGCTAGGCATCTCTTAGGATGAGGTTTTAAATCCTTCCACATTCCTCCTGCATATCACTTCCAAAAGGCCCAAAGCCACAAGTTTAGGGTTCTAGCAGCAACAGACCCGACATCCTGGTAGTCAGCATTCTAGTTGCTGTGCAGAAAGAACCCAAGCAAAAGTGGCTTGTGGAGGAATGGGTTTATTTGGATTACGGACTCAAGGGGAGACTCCATCCTGGCAGGGAAAACAATGGCATGAGCAGAGGGGTGGAAATCACCTCCACCATAGCACTACAAACAATGGTAGGAAGGTGTGCCAAATATTGACAAGGGGAAGCTGGCTTATAACCCCCATAAACCCACCCCCAACAACACAGCTCCAGCAAGGTTTTAATTCCCAAACTGCCATCAGCTGGGGATCAATCATTCAGAACACATTCATTTGTTTGTGGGGGATACCTGGATCAAACCATGACAGAACCCAACCAAAAGCAGCTTTGGAAGAAATGGGCTTATTTTGGTTTACAGACTTGAGGGGAAGCTCCATGATGGCAGGGGAAATTGTAGCTTGAACAGAGACCAGACATCACCTCCTGACCAACATCAGGTGGACAGCAGCATCAGAAGAGTGTGCCAAACACTGGCAAGGGGTAGCTGGCTATAACCCCCGTAAATCTGCCCCCAACAACACACCTCCAACAAGGTTATAATTCTAAAATTGCCATTAGCTAGGTATCAAATATTCAGAATACAAGTTTATGGGGGAACACCTGAATCAAACCACCACACAAATATATTTTAAAATTTTTCTAAGCTGGGCGTGGTGGCGCACACCTTTAATCCCAGCACTCAGGATGCAGAAGTAGGAGGATTGCCTTGAGTTCAAAGCCACCCTGAGACTACACAGTGAATTCCAGGTCAGCCTAGGCTAGAGCGAGACCCTACCTTGAAAAACCAAAAAAAAAATTTTTTTCTAATGATCTCCCATGCCACAAAGAATTACATAATTTGGACACTTGAAACTTTTATGACCTCATCTCTGAACCCCTTCTCCATTACTGGCTCTAGACATAATGGCCTCTTTGCTGCTCTTAACACTCAAGTACTTCTCCCATGTCAGTGGCCTCCTTCTTGCTAGTCTGTCTGCCTGGAATGACCTCAACCCCCCACCCCATGTCCACATAATTCATTTATTTCTCTGCTCAAATGTCACCCTCTCTGAAATGCATTTCAGGATCACTATCATAGTGGTTACCTTTTGGTTTTTGGGACAAACACCCTACCAGAAGCAGCTTATGCAAGGGAAGGGTTTATTTTAGCTTAAAGTTTGGAGAAGTTTCATCTTGGTGGGGAAGGCATGGCAGGTGTCATGCCTCCCCTTTAAACAGCCTTAGAGCAGGTCTTGCAACCCTTTCCCAGACTTAATGACTTCCTGAGTCTCTGGAATTTCCTTCCTGCACTGCCTGTTGTTCCTTGGCTTAGTTGGGGAGTTTCAGCACGCATCAACTCCCTGTTTGTCCATGGAGCTGGGTGAGTAGAGGCTTGGAATAGCTGTGACCCAGCGAGAGATGAGCACTCTCAGGAGAATGCAGCAGTGGGCAGTTCTCATTTATTGTATAGATAACAGTTTTTTATATAGAGGAAAAGGCAGTGGTAGGGGCATAGGCAGCAAGGGGATTGGTAGGGGCAGGATCTGTGAACATCTCATGATTTGATTGGTAGGGGCCAGTACCCTTTGGATACCTATTTTGCATAAATTGAGGGGCCTACGTGACTCTATACATGTATATGATGTCAGCAGAGGAAATGTAACCTTATTGTTTAGGTTTGTTATTGCAGCTAGACTAAGTTTAGGCATTGAATTGCCTGCTTATCTCAGGACACAGCTGTGGCCTGCGTGGGGGCTGGAGTGTCAAGGATTTGGTGAGATTTATAGGGGTCCTCAGACTGCCTTGACTTCCTTAACAGAAGGAGACAGTCCTGGAAGCCTGCCAGACTCAGCAAAACCCTATATCCTCCATGCCCCTTTAGCAGGATACCACAACTGCCCACACAGGAAGGGATGATTATTTCTACCACTCCTGAGCTTCCTTACATCCAGCCCCCTATTAAGAGGCTGCCTTCCTGTAAACATCCTCAGAGACCCACCCAAAATTACCAAAAATGTCAAGTTGACAATAAACCATCACTACATGTATTACATCTTAGTACAGCAGCAGAAAGGGAGGAGTGAAAGTGAGCTGGCTGGGTGTCACATCTCCACATGAGATGGAAGTAAGTTGGTACTTGACTGGGTTTGGAGCTAAGCTATGTCACCCCAAAGCCTTCCCCAGTGGTATACCTCTTCCAGCAAGGCTCCACATCCCAAAGGCCCCACCAGCTGAGGACCAAGTAAGAGGCTTATCACAAACATGTGCCTACAGGGGAGCATTTACATTCAAACCACATTTATTTAGTTGCAGTTCTGGGAGTTGAACCCAGAGCATCATGCATGCTAGGTAAGCACTCAACAACTATGCTACATACCTAGCTCCTGACCACTGTATTTCAGATAATAGCTCCATCAATATACATGTTATCTATAATCTTGCCTTAAATTTCTTCATAGTACTTACCACCTTACATATAGTTGCTTTTTGTCTTCCCCCCATGAAAAACGGGAATTAATTTTGTTAAATGCTATGCCCTTCATCAGAATTTAGATTAATTGGGCTGGAGAGATGGCTCAAAGAATAAAGGCACCTGCTTGCAAAGCCTGATGGCCCAGGTTTAACCCTTAGTACTTACATAAAGCCATATTTATAAGTTGGCACTGTTAGACCCCAAATCTAAAAGAAGACCCTCACCACGATTTTTCATGTAACTGCAAAGGGTTTTATTAAAAAGAACCAAGCATGCTGGGGCTCAATGTGTGTCTTTGAGCAGAACAGAGACAAAGAGCCCTGAATAGAATTAAGCAAGGCTCTTTATACAGTGGAACAAACAAGTCTTATCAGGAAGTTACAGGCAAGTATGAATTTGCACATACTTTTGTATTCAGTCAGGACATTCTTGGTACTTTCCGTGCTTAACCGCAGATGCAAGATTACGGGAAACAGACACAAGGTTACAGGAACTGGGGAGCTGGGTTTACAGGAAAGGGGGGAGGAAGCTTATGCTAACATACCATTTTTGGGAAGATTTTCTTCTTCCCCCGTCTGTTAACTCTTTCTTCACTAGAGTGTTAATTTTATTATAACAGCACATGCACCTGGAGTTCTTTTGCAGTGTCAAGAGGCCCTGGAGCGCTCTCTCTCTCTCTCTCTCTCTCTCTCTCTCTCTCTCTCTCTCTCTCTCTCTCTCTCTGCAAACAAATTTTTAAAAAAAGAATTTAGGGCTGGATTTGCCAGTAGTTAAAAATGCTTGCTTGAAAAACCTGCCAGTCTGGATTTTATTCCCCAGTTCCCATGTGAAGCCAGATGTACAAAGTGGTGTATGCATCTGGAGTTCATTTGCAGTGGCAAGAGGCTTTGCTGTGCCTGTACATTCTCTCTATAAAATGAATAAAATATTATTTTTAAAAAGAACCTAAGCATGGTTGTGCAGGCCTCTAATCCAAGCACTTGGGAGGCAGAGGTAGTAGGATTGCTATGAGTTCAAGGTAAGCCTGGAACTACAGAGTGAATTCCAGGTTAGCCTTGGGCTAGAGTGAGACCATACCTTGGGAAAAAAAGAACCTATTCTCTGTTCTTTTGAGTGATCGCTTAGTAAGATCTGCTCAAAGTCAGACCATTTTTTCCTAAATTTCGATATTTCATTTTTCCTTTCAGCTGAGTAAAATTCCATCGTGTAAATATACCACAGTTTCTCTGTCCATTCCTCCATGGATGGGCATTTGGGCTGATTCCAACTCTTGGCTATTATGAAATGAGTTCCTATAAATATAGTTGTACAAATGTTTCTGTGTCAAGATGTGACATCTTGTGGGTAGATGCCTAGTAGAGGGATAACTGGGTCCATTGGAAGGATTATGTCCATTCTGCTCAGAAGTGTCCACACTGCTTTCCATAGTGGTTGAACAAGTTTGCAATCCCACCAGCAGTGAATGAGGGTTCCTTTTTCCCCGCGTCCTCACCAGCAAAGATTGTTGTTGGTTTTCTTTATGATTGCCATTCTGACAGGGGTAAGGTGGTATCTCATGGTAGTTTTGATTTGCATTTCCCTGATGCTTAAGGTTGTTGAGCATTTTCTCAGGTGAGAAAAGGCCATTGTGTTTCCTCTTCTGTGAATTCTCTGTTGAGATCAGTGCCCCATATTGTGAGGGGGCAATTTGGGTGTTTGCTATTAATTTTTTTGAGTTCTCTGTAGGTTCTGGAAATTAGGCCTTTGTCTGAGTTGTA
>PVHP010052862.1:0-10953 GCA_004024765.1 Zapus hudsonius
ACCCACAGCCATAGCCATTCAATCAACAAAAGATAAGCCAGTGTGACAGAAACCAATGAATCTCGACACAAAAACCCCTAAGCTCACAACACCATAGCAGCCTCAATACTCGCCCACCACGACTCAGGGAACTGAGCGGAAGAGGGGGCGGAAAGATTGTGAGAGCCGTGGTGGGGGAGAATAGCAGAGACCTGGCAACCCTCAGTAACTACACACTTGAGACATGAGATCACGGCCGAAGAATGAGCTATGCATGGTCCCCTACTACAAAGACTGATACAGACGGCCCACGGAGGAGGATATCCAGCTGACTGGGGAGGGGGAAGGGGGGCAACGGGGTATTGGGGATAACAACTCATGGTTTGCCCACTAAACAATGTAACTCATTATGAACAATAAAAAAAAAAGATTTTCTCCCATTCTGTAGGCTGATGGCTTCTTTTGCTGCACAGAAACTTTTTAATTTCATGGAGTCCCATTTGTTAATTTTTGGGGCTTTTTCCTGCACTTATGGAGTCATGATCAGAAAATTCTTGCATATGTTTATATCTTGCAGCATGTTCCCCTTTTGTTGCTGTTCCCTGTTTTCTCCTCTAGCACTTCTGTGCTGCAGGCTTTAGATTAAGGTCTTAGGCACACTTTGAATTCATGTTTGTTAATCATTAATGTGTTTAGTCCTGAAGTTTGTTCATTGACTTAGTCTGGATGACATATTTGAGAGTGAGGTGTTGAAATCCCCCACTGTTACCATGTCTGGATATATGAAGCATTTTATAATTAAAATGAAATAAAGTTCCCTGAATTACGAATTTTGTCTTTTCAGATTAGCTTTGGTTTGACTACATACTTCGTCTGATATTAAGGATAGCCACTCTTGCTTGTTTGCTGTTTATATTTGTTTAGCAGTTTGTTTCCATCCCTTTATATTCAGTTTATAAACGTCTTTGTTGGCTAGATGAGTTTCTTGTAGGCAGTGAGTAGTTGGATCTTGCTTTAAAAATATATTTTAACAGGTTATACACGATTGTTCCCTTTACCCCAACTCCTGTTACCCCGAGGGGTCCTCCTCAGTGGGGTTATGGCAGTCACTGTGGGGTCATGGAAGCTTCAGTTAGTCCCTGTGGGGTAGTGGGGAACTGTGCCTTAGGGTGTTCCTACCCACTCTGTGGCTCTTACAATCTCTTCTGCAAAGTTCCCTGAACAATGGCAGGCCTGTTGGCCATCTGTTTTATAGTTGAGTTCTTTGTAGTCTTTGTATTTATGCTTGAATAGGTTCATATAGTGGGAAGTGGCTATATTCTTGTCTTATCAGTGGATCTAGGCTCTCCTCTGATTTCTCTACCATCTGTAAAATAAAACAGATTCTCCTACCAAACATGAGAGTAATTTGTATTAAAGGGGGAGATTTTTGGTGTGCCAGCCCATTCTTTCCTGACCATGGGATTCTGACTTAGTTTCCAATACCACATATGAGTTCCCTCCCCCTGAGTGGGCCTTGCGTTCAATCAGAGAACAGTTGTTTACTTGTAAAGCTACATGCCACTATTGCACAACTATGTACATCTTGTCTGGCTGGTTGATTTTGTAGTCTGCAGGGTGATGTGTTTATTCATGCTTCTGGTGACCATTGTCCTTCTGAAGCTCCAATAAGGCTCTATAGCTCTGTGAGGTCTAGCTGCGAGGGAGCTAGTTTTCCTTTTGGTACCAGCATGGTATTTTAATGTCCTATGACTGGAGCTTGTGGTGTGTTTAGCAATAGGGTCTTACCTTTGAGCTCTGGCAGGCAATCAAGTGTTTGGCAATGGCCTACATTATTTTAGCGACCTCATGGGTCTCCCTAGTCAAATAGCTCAATGTGAGAGAAAAACCAATTCTGGGCCTTGGATTTACCAGCTGGAGTCTATGACTGTAAGGTTAAGATTTTTTCACCTTCTGTCTGTCCTGCTACCTCTCCCCCTTTATTGGTGGTTGTATTTTGTAGAATGCTAGTCAGATTGAGGGTTTTCATGGAACTAATTCTTTTTTAAAATATTTTTATTTACAAGAGAAAGGAGAGAGAGATCTCGAGAGAGATCTCGAGAGAGAGATATATATAGAGAGATCTTGAGAGAGAGAATGGGTGCACTAGGGCATCCTGCCACTGCAAACAAACTCCAGATGCATGTACCACTTCCTGCGTCTAGCTTAATGTGAATGCTGGGGAATTGAACCCAAGCCACAGGCTTTACATGCAAATGCCTTTCACCATTGAGCCATATAACATATTTTGATCATAATGTCCTCCCATCACTCTCTTTTTCCCCGTCATCCACTCCATGGAACTAATTCTTAATGCTATCTTAATTTTTGTGTAATTCCCTGGCCACCCTCCTTACCTTAGGCCCCTCAATGCCCTCCCACCCCTGACATTTTGACTCTCCCCCAACCTGCTTGGAAACCCATTCTCTCTTCCCATTCCATTTTCTTCTTTTTCCTGGTCTCACTCTAGTTTTATGCCTACATTCTTGGTGTTAACTACCATATGCACTTATCTCCACTTGATCCCAGTTAGGAACCTCATATGAGAGAATACATGCAGCATTTGTCTTTGTCTGTCTGTGTGACCTCACTTTGAATGATTTTTTCCAACTCCATTTTCCTGCAAATTTCATTATTTCATTGTTCCTAACTGCTGTGTAGTATTCCATTGTGTATATGTACCACATCTTCATTATCCATTCATCAGTTGATGGGCATCTGGGCTGATTCCAGTTCTTTTTATTTAATTTTTAAATTGTCCATAATGAGTTATATTATTTAGTGGGCCAACAATGAGTTATTATCCCCAATTCCCTAGTTCCCCCCTCCATCCCCAATCAGCTGTATATCCTCCTCCATGGGCCGTCTGGATCAGTCCTTGTGGCAGGGAACCATGGATAGCCTAGTATTCAGCCTGGTTCTCCTGGCCCAAGTGTGTTGTTACTGAGGGGTGCCATGCCTCTGGATAGTCTCCCCCACCACAGCTCTCACAATCTTTCTGCCCCCTCTTCTGCTCAGTTCCCTGAGTCGTGGTGGGTGAGTATTAAGGCTGCTTTAATGTTGTGAGCTTAGGGGTTTGATTCCAGTTCTTAGCTGTTGTGATTAGAGCTTCAACAAACAGGGTTGAGCAATTGGGTATATGCCCAGGAATGGTATAACTGGGTCAAATGGAAGCTCTACTCTCATCTTTTTCAGGAGTCTCCATACTAATTTCCATAGTGGTTGTACCTTTTTTCACTCTCAGCAGCAATGAGTAAGGGTTCCTCTTTATATACAGACTCACCAGCATTTGTTGTTGTTTTTTGACTTTTTGATGTGTGCCATTTTGACCGGAGTGAGGTGAAATCTCAGAGTTGTTTTTATTTGCATTTCTCTGAGGACTAAAGACATCAAACATCTTCCTAAGTGTGTGATGACCATTTGCATTTCTTCCTTTGAGAAATTCTCTGTTTAGTTTTCTACCCCCTTTTTTGATTCAGTTGATTTTTTTATTGTTTCATTTTTGATAGATTCTTTGTAGATTCTAGATATTAGATCTTTGTCAGAGGAATAGCTGGTGAAGATTTTCTCCCATTCTGAGGGATGTCTATTGACTCTCTTGATGGTTTGCTTGCCTATATAGTAGCTTTTTAGTGTCATGAGGTCCTAGTGGTTGAGTCTTGATCTACTTTCCATGGCTACTGGCATTTTATTCAGGAAGTCTTTCTCTATGCCTATACCATGGAGTGTTCTCTTTTTTTTTTAGGTTTTATATTGAGGTCCTTAATGCATTTGGAGTTGACTTTTGTGCAGGGTGAGAGGAGTGGGTCTAATTTTATTCTTCTACATGTGGTTATCCATTTTTTCCAGCACCATTTGTTGAAGATGCTATCTTTTGTCCAGTGTGTATTTTTGGCCCCTTTGTCAAAGATGAGGTAGCTGTAGTTGCTTTGATTTAGAGATGGGTCTTTGTGGTAGTTTGAATGGATGTCCCTCAATGGATTCAAGGGTGTATTAAAGGTTTTTTTCCAGGTGCCTGGCTGGAGAGTATGTCACCTTGGCTGGATTCTATGGTCCAGCCCTAAGGTTTACCTGGGGTGGATCTGGAATTTCAGCTATACATATTCAAAGAGCAGTCTGAGCTCAAGCCTGGAGTTTCTGCTTTTTTGAGAGTTTGTAGTGTGCTTGCTTGGTTTGGAGTTGCTGGTGGTGATGGGTTTCTCTCTCTGCTTGGACCTGTGAAAGGAGGCCAGCCTCTTGTGTGGATCTGGTACTTCAATAAATATTTTCCTTCTAAAACTGTGCCTGATTTGGAGATTCATCTCAGTGTCATGTGGCTGATTATGACAGTCTTCTATTGTACTTCATTGATCTGCATGTCTGTTTTTGTGTCAGTAACTAAAGTTACTATGTCTATGTAATATATTTTGAAATAAGGTATGTGATACCTCTAGACATTTTTTTGCTGAGGATATTTTTGGCTATATGAGGCCTTCTTTTCTTCCATATGAATTTTGAGACTATTTTTTTCAATCTCTGTGAAGACTGTTACTGGAATTTCTATTGCAACTTCATTGAATTTGTAAAGTGCTTTTGGTAGGTTGGCCATTTTCACAATATTAAATATTCCAATCTACGAACATGGGAGGTCTTTCCATCTTCTTGTATCCTCCTCAGTTTCTTCTTTTGGTGATTTTATGTTTTTACTTTCTTGGTTTGTGATATTTCAAAGAATTTATTTTTTGTGGCTATTGAAAATGGGATTGTATCATTTATCTCTTTATATATGTGTTTATCTTTGGTGTATAGGAAGGCTACTGATTTTTGTGTGTTGATTTTGCATTCTACCACTTTATTGCAAGGGCATATCACCTTTAGTTTTTTGGTGGAGTCTCTTGGGTCACTTATATATGCAGTCATGTCATCTTCAAATAGGATTAGTTTGAGTTCTTCCTTGCAATTTGTTTCCCTTTAATGTGTTTCTCTTGTTTTATTACTTGAGGTAAAATTTCAAGAACTATGTTGAAAAGCAATGGTGAAGTTTGAACTTCCAAACCACATACAGTTTATGGGAGGAATGGGAGTTATTTGAAACTTAACAGATCCAGGGGAAGTTCCATTAATGGCAGAAGAAGCTGACCCCCCTTTCACAGATCCAAGCAGCAAGATAGATATCCCACCAGCAGCACCACTAAAAGCAAGAACACTGGCTGCAAACAGTGGGGAACTCAGGCAAAGCTCAAGCACTCTGCATATCTTTAGGCTGGAAATCATTTCTGCACACAAGTCTCCATGACACCTCCTCCCTCCTCCAGCCAGTCAGTTTTTGTTTAAACAAAAAACACCTGAGTCTGTTAGGGGGATATGTTTTTGAACTACCACATATGGGTACTGGGAATCAAATTTAAATTTGTCTTTGTTCTCTTCCCAGGCCTTTCAAGTTTTCCCACATAGATACTGATTTTGGTGCATATGTTTATAAACATTATGCAGAAATGAAGATATTCAAAAGAGAGACTTGTGCCCCTGCCTTTCTTATGGGACTGGGGCCACACACACACACACACACACACACACAGAGAGAGAGAGAGAGAGAGAGAGAGAGAGAGAGAGAGAGAGAGAGAGAGAGAGAGAGAAGGGAGAGAGACAGAATGAGCAAGCTTATCTCTCAAAAACATTTTACATAGTTCTGACAACTTATCAGACCAATTTATTTACAGGAGACTGGAGCAGAGACTACAATAATGAGGCAGACCACAACTTGAGCAGGACTGATCTGGCTCTCTACTTAAATCCAAACGTCAGGAAAGGGATAAAGTTAATCATCTTTCTGCTACAGTTTCATATTCCTTGGCACCTTATTTATTTGCAAGGTCACTGCAAACAACTCCAGATGAATGTGCCACTTTGTGTATCTGGCTTCATGTGGGTACTGGGGAATTGAACTTGAGTTGTTAGGCTTTGTAGGCAAGCACCTTAACTGCTGAACCATCTCTCCAACACAGCACCATCTTTTCATACTAGCATTCTAAAAGAATTTGGGAACAGGGGCTCATCTGGGCAATTCAATTGGTGGATCTGTAGTAGCTGGATTTTTTCTTGTCAAAACTAAAATGTCCTTTTGGAAAAATAACCTCTTCAAGGGGCATATAGAATACAGTCAGACAGGTGCTTAATTTTGGTCTGTGGAAGTTACAATGAAAAGACCTTAGAGATCACTATACAGAAAAATAAATTGCTCTAGAGTCCACAGAGAGATGAAGACAGCAGTGAGGACTTAAAACTGAGACATTTGACTAGGCATGAAATTGAATTTGTGATAAAAATATAGTCTTTGTTTAAAGATTTCAATAGACTTGTGCTATAAAGTGAATATTGTGAAAGGTGGAGATTGTTTAGGGAAACATCCCAGAAGGTAGAATCAGTGTTAATGACAACTGGGAAAATCCATGATGATTTCAGATTTCCTTAGGAGAGCTTTAGAGACATAAGACATATCAGAAATTTGATGCAAAGCCAGGCATGGTGGTGCACACCTTTAGTCCTAGCACTCGGGAAGCAGAGGTAGGAGGATCACTTTGAGTTGGAGGCCAGCCTGAGATTACATAGTGAATTCCAGGTCAGCCTGGGCTGGAGCTTATAAATGCACAAAACCCTCTGTAACTAATTTATTTTCAGGGAAGTACTAATGAGTTTTCCATCACTTTGGATGAATTTACATTTTCTATACTTTTATGTAAATGGGTATGTGCTTTTGGGGAATCTCATTTATTTTATTCACTATAATTATTTTGAGATTAATTTTTATATAAATGGCTTATTCCTTTTTATTATTGAGTAGTATTTCATTATGTGGATATACTAGTTTTTTCAACTTATAAAGATGTATTTATCAAATCAAGGCAGAACATATATAACTGACCCAAAGATCCATGGAGCAACAACAAAGACATAAATCCAATTATGTAACAAAATACGACTGTAAGTCAAAGAATTAGACAAATTTAAACAAATTATTTTGGGTTTCACATTTTCCTAACTGCAGTTTGATTCAACTGTTCACTTTGTTCCAGGCTTGCCTGAAGGTGGCAGATACTCAAAACTTCCCCTGGAAAAACACTGACTCCCAGACTAAAGGTCTAGCTGTAGATCCTGCTTAAGCCACCTCATGACCTTAGACAAGCTGTATCATCTCCAGCTCCTCTGGGGAATGCTGGCCTACAGCAGGTCAACTCCAAGACTTCTTCCAGCTTCAGAGTTCTCATATTGTAAGAACTGCTTATCTACACATTGAGCCCAAGAGGGCAGGCCAATTCAGCTGGACACGGAGAGTTAGGTGTGTTGTGTGAATGAATTACCCATGCAGAGCCCTAGTGAAGGATTGGTATGACTACACTAAAAGGCTTCTTTGAACATTGCAATCTCTTAATTACGAAGGAACCTGGGCACAAAGGAATAGGGCTGAGGGCACCAATTTGCCTCTGCTCTCCTGGGTCAGCTACACACTCATGAGGCTAAGTATTTTTAAACAACACACACACACAAAGGTCATTGAAGGAGTAAGCCTAGAATTTGGCTACTTTTGACAAAGTACAGATCCATAGGGACTGCCTCTTAAGATGAACAACCCAGAGGAAAACAAAAGTTTTAATTAATCTCCTGTGTTTCTCTGGCTCATATCAGCATCACAGATACCACAGAGGATGCCTCTAGTGATTCATTATAACTCTTATTCTCACATTGATTGCCTTTGCCCTCTGTTTCTTCTGTGGCATGAAGAGTAATTAGCAGAGGGAGCTGACTTCCCTCGGGAGACCTTATTAAAAGTGCTGTGGTTACGTAAACCTTTCAAGCTATGACATAGAGCATATCAAGAGGCAGAAAGTCACAAAGTCTAGTCATACTATGAGAACACTGTCCAGCATTCAAAGACCAATTCTGGGAGAAAACAATGAAAAGGAACCCTGAGATCCATCACTTTGATTTTAAGAACACTAAATGTGAAATGTTAGAAATTTAGAAGATTTTTTTTGTAGAATTTATACATGTTGGAATAGATTTCTGGAGTGAAAGTGATTCAGTGAGGCTGAAGAGGCTGGCTCAAGCTTCCTTTGTTCACCTGGAGGAACTGTACCCTACTTATAGTCAAAATTGTGGAGTGGATTCTTTTGTGCACGCTGCTTGCTCATTTCAGAGGCAGAGTGCTTTTGCTAGAAGGGAAATAATACAGATAATGAAAGTCAGAATGAGAGGCAGGTTTCTATGAAAAAATATATGGTCAATTTTGGATTATTGAATGATAAGGTATCTTTTAAAATATTTTTATTATGCATTTAATAGAGAATAGACAGAAAATAGAGAGATGGGGAGAGGAGAGAGAGTATGTGTGTGTGGAAGTGGGCATACCAGCCCTCTTGTCATTGCAAATGAACTCCAGACATCTGGTTTTACATGGGTACTGGAGATTTGAACCTGGGCCAGCAGGCTTTGCATGCAAGTACCTTTAGCCACCGAGCCATTTCCCCAGCCCTGATAAGATATTTTAAGAAAATAGAATTTGTCTCTCAGAAGTCATTAGTTTTATTTGTGCCCTTGATTTGTTAGGACCGTTAGTTTATAGCAATTATTGAATTTTTGTGTGAATTATAATTAATTATAGTGTTTGCAACTTACTGACTTTGAGGTAATAAAGTTACTTTAGTATCATTTGCTGAGACATTGTAGTGGACTTGCAAATCTATGGATTGGTACTCATAGTTCTCTCAGGAATTCACATTTCAATGATTTTTTTAAAACTGGGGTGTAAGCTAGAAGAGATGTTTCCTTTTTCTTAAGAATGCTTGAGGCTCACAGACTGTCTTTATAATACCAAAAGTAAAATGTGTCTACTGGGAAAGCTGCAGCAGCATACACAAACATTAGTGCTGGAGATGTTTGACAAAGTCATTTGCATTACAAATATAAAACAAAAGAAGCATTCTTAAAGAACACATACAGATATGTCTGAGAAAATCTAAGCCCAAACCACTCTAGATATGCAGCAGTTTGTTAAGCTAGCTGGGAGATGGAGCCGGCAGACATCTGAGCAGTGGCAAAGACTCTAACAGACAATGGATCTAACAGCCTATTAAAACAGAGCTGGATGAAGGTAGTCCTATCAGGACAGCCACAAGCAAGAAAAAAATTTATAACAAGTCTTCATTCTTTCTGCAGAATAAGCAGAAAAGGGGTAGACATTGTTGATTTTTTCTTTCCTCCATGGAAACAACTGTAGAAATTTGATTGGTACTATAATTATTTTTAAAAATAGTGTCTGGAAGTACAAATGAAGTCAGTAAAAAATTATGTTTGCATGTACTCATGCAACTAGCTTCCTTTGAACATGGTGACTCTAATACAACACCCTTACTCCCCCAAATAGCTACATGTAAGCTCCTTCAACAGCCTGCCCATTTCCTCAGAAACCCTCTTCAGGAACCTGCAGCCCAGGAGGAAAAAGAAAATAAATTCTAAAGACCTTTGGTAAGACCGAAAGGGACATGTAGTTTAAAGCGCCTATTCCAAAAGTCCCTAAAATTATTTTATAGTCAGCTACTGAAAACGCCAGAAAAAATTGAAACATAAGCAAAATCAACATTCAATTTTGCTGCTTACTCCCTTTACTTCCTTAGTCAATTAACTCCATCAAGGATGGTGTAATTATTTCAAGGAATACTTGTGAGAACACCACTAACCTTATTCCCACCACCTCTGCAATGCTCTGTGAGCCTTGATGAATGCTGAGCAATCAAATGTTACTTTTGACCTTGATGAGTCTTACATCTCTCTAGTTTTCATAACTGTCTGCACAGTGTTTTATGTTGCCAAACTACACAGATAACCTTTGTGAACTTTATACCTAACCATATCAGTCTGACTTGACCTGATTGTTCCCACCCTTATAGTGGAATATATCCACCATTATCTATGTTGCCTAATCCACCTATCCTTATGCCTTAGCCCTTATCTCATCCACGCAAGTTTTTTTTGACTATTTATAATATTTATTTTTATTATTATTTTTTATTTTTTATTGTCCATAATGAGTTACAATATTTAGTGGGCAAACAATGAGTTGTTATCCCCAATTCCCCACTTCCCCCTTCTCCCCAAACCGCTGGATAACCTCCTCCATGGGTTGTCTGGATCAGTCCTAGTAACAGGGGACCATGGACAGCCTAGTATTCAGCCAGGTTCTCCTGGCCATGCCTCTGGATAATCTCCCTCACCATGACTCTCACAATCTTTCTGCCTCCTCTTCCACATAGTTCCCTGAGTTGTGGTTGATGAGTATTAAGGCTGCTTTAAGGTTGTGAGTTTAGGGGTCTTTGTGTCGAAGATCGTTGGTTTCTGTCTCACTGGCTTATCCTGTGTTGATTGAATGTCTGTGGCTGTGGGTCCCTTGTTCATCCCGTCATTCTCTGAGGGGTTCCATATGGATCCTCCACAGTATGACTGTGGTGGCTCCTCTCTTGCCAGAATCTCAGGTATCTGCCTATGGTCAGTTGGTAGGGTTTGATGGGCCCCAGCTCTCTTGCTGCATCCTGAAAAATACAAACACAATCTCCATTGGAGAGTGTGATCAGTGTAGGTTAACAAATATACACATTTCTGGGTTACCTAGATTCTAATTTTTAGTAGCCTCCCCGTCAATCGCTCCCATAGTGCATCTTGTCTTGGGAGCCCAAGAGTATGGGATCCGGTGCCTATCACCCTGGATCCCAAGTTCCAGACAAGGGGTCCCCCTCACTGAGTGGAAAATTGGCCGAATTTGAAAGCTGTTGATTGTCTCCCCCGGACCCAGGCTTCTCCATTGCACAAGTGCTCCTTTCTTAGTTCGCTGTTCTCTCCCAGTAGGAGGTGTGGTCAGCCTACTCATGGCCGCAGATTGTGTTTCATGTCAGTGGTCTCTCTTTA
>PVHP010052863.1:0-11023 GCA_004024765.1 Zapus hudsonius
GCAGCAACTAGAAAGCTGACTGCAACAACAACTTCTGTCATGAAGCACTGGTTGCTCAGGAAGAAAGTTATCCCTGGGCTGCTCAGGCCAGCTGGAGAGACAGAAGTAAAAAATGCAGAAATTGTGATCACTAGTTACATGTGTCAGATTTAAACTACAAATGTTTCTTGTTTGCCTGATAAGTATTAGTTTTGCATTAGTTCAGTCTGGCCATGTTATGCCCTACTACAATGGAAATGTTTATTGTGTGCCATTATATGTTGGAAGTATATAAACTATTTTGATTATATATGACCCACAAATAAGAGACAGTCTTAAATCTCAGATGAGACTTGGGACTTTGGAACAATCTTAAAGTTGGTAAAGGTTATCGAGAACTTCGCAGTTGGAATGAATAGAATTTGCATTAATGAGATGATCATGTGTCTTGGGGGCAAGTGGCAGACTGTGGTTGTTTGAATATATGGCCCCTTAGACACAGGCTTGAATTTTCAGTCATCTGTGGATAGATGGATCCCTATTTGGAAAGAGATGTCACTGGGGTCAATTCTTAAAGTCCAGCCCTCAGATGTGTTGGGTGGGGCGGGTGGATCTGAGAGGAGACCTTACTAAATGTTCTCAGAGAAGTTTGTGTTCTGGTGGTTCATTCTTGCTGGTGTTTGAGTTTGCTTGTTCCTGTTGTTTCTCTATGCTTGGATCTATACAAACAGCCAGCTTTTTCTACTATCCATGGAGTTTCCTCTGGATTTTTAAGCCCGGAATATACTTCTTACTCCTCTAAACTGTGTCTCATTGGATATGTGTCTCAGCAACAAGGTGCTGACTTCAAGAATTGTTTATACTTAATTTCATTGTAATTATAGAATTGTAATTTTGCATTGTGTTCCATAATTACTACAGAAAATTTATATATATATATATATATATATATATATATATATATATATATATATTTATCAATGTACTTATATATGTATTTGCTTAATATAAATATATGCGTATGCTTAATAAAATATCTCTATCCTAGAGACTTAGAGCAACAATCAATCAAAGATACTGTAGTTCCACAATTTTTCTTAACTAAGAATCAGAGTGTTCTCTTATTAGAAACTTCCATAGGCTGCAGTGATCTACCAAGCTGGGGTGCCTTTGAAGATTAAACTAGGAAGTGATCTGCTTCTAAGCCTATATACTTACTTCAGTGTCAGCAAAATGCAGTTAATTCCGTTTTGTGGGATGGATAGGCACACTTCTGCTCTGGCTCTTGAACATTGACCGCTCACAGATTTTTACAGTGAGATCCTGTTTTTAGGACAACTCACAAGACAACTTACTTTACTTTTAAGGAGAAAGCTCCTGTGATGAGTCATATATACAACACTGAAACCAAGATAAAAGCTATTCGCATAAAATTTCATCTGTGATTGAGATTGACAAGTCACAATGCTTTCAGCATGCTGTTCATTGGAAGCAATTCTCTAGGTGAAGGCTTTACATATTATGGGGCATTTACACATGGGCTTGAAAGCAAGCAAGCAGAGATCATTGGGAGCTATGTTCCGAAGCTGCCTATTACACAGCTGATTCTTGCAAAGGAAACAAAAGCAAACCAAACAACCTTGGTCTTAAAATGAATGTGGGAAAATTTATGTATTCTTTGTTTTTGTCTTTATTTTTAATTAACTGATTACTGATTCATGATAGTAAACAAGTGTGTTGACTTATGTCTTGGGACTGTTTTTTATTAACATTTTTAAGCTAGATATTTCATCATTATTTTATAGCTCTGACTGAGTGACATTTGCAGCGGTGTGCTAGTAAATGTTTAACAATGAACTCTGAAAAGAAGTTACAGGTTTATTATAGCTTTACTGACATAAACAATGTGTAGGACACAATTTACAAACAATAATAAATACAATACCCTATTGTAATTCCATATAGCCAATTGATTTTTACAGAATGTGTTTATTGATTTTTGTCTAACTCATATCTGTAGCAAGCTTATGTTTGCAATTTAACCACGAGTTGACAAGATCAGCCTATAAATAAGTAATGCCAATCCAATTCAGGAAAAAATTCACTCTCATCATTGGTAAATGAGTGTGTTGTGACAGAAATGTTAGTTGATAAATTCACTTATTTAAGAAAGATGAGAGTGAAATAATTAAAAAGTTCTTTGAAAACTCACCCATTCATAAGTAATGTGAAAGGGTTCTTTGCTGAATCTAAGTAATTTATTTATGTAACAGGGAGGTATTTTTTGATTTTTATGTTGGACATGTGTGTTGCAAATGACTTCAGACATGGCATCTTGGAGTTTGGTCTGCCTTGTTAATATTTTCCCATTGGTTTCTTTAGTTTGAGACTTCAGCAAAACAATAAATCAAGACTCCAATTCCAGAAGGTTTTCAATTTTTGGTACAAGATGTCTAATCAAGATGATTTTCAATAACTAAAATGATGTAGACTTTTAGGAAAAAATGGTATTGCACTATTTAACACTTTCATTAACATAACACTAACATTAAACACTAAATATATATATATATATATATATATATATATATATTTCATATCATAACACTAACATTAGCCACTAAATTATTTTATGAATATATTTCATACCATAGTAAGCCTATGAAAAGATGAAGAGTCTGAGTATTTGCTATATTTAAATTAATAATATGTAATTGTATAGTCATATAGTTTAAAAATTAACATAGGTGGTGTATAAAAATAAGCTATGAGCTGGGGAGATGACTCAGCAATTAAGAGTGCTTACAGCTGGGCTAGACAAATTTCTAGGCAGTTAAGGTGCTTGGCTACAAATCCTAATGACTCAAGTTTGATTCTCCCATACCCATGTAAAGCCAGTTGCATTAAGTAGCATATGCATCTGGAGTCTGTTTGCCATGGTTGAAAGCCTTGGCACACACATTCTCTGTCTTTCTGTCTCTCTGTCTCTCTGTTGTCTTTCTCTCTCTCTCTTTCTCTTTCTCTCTTTCTCTCATTCTCTCTCTCACTATGTCTCCCTCTGGTTGCAAATAAATAAATGAAATATTTTAAAAACAGTGTTTACTGCTTATGCCTGAGGTCCTTGTGGATTGGAGACTATCAGCTTTGACTCCCCAGAACCCATTTAGAAGATTGGGCATAACCACTTAAGTCTATAACCACAGTGGGGAGGGATTAAAATCCACATAATTGCTGAGCCTTGTTGACAGGCAGAAGCTTTGTGTTGAGAATACTGTCTCAAGGAAGGAAATATGTAGATGAGCAATAAGACTTATGTTTTCCTCTAGCCTTTGCATGTAGTATATGTATCTGCACATATGTATATACATTATACCACATGTCAACATACTACACATGTACACTCACACACACAAAAAACATACATGAATAAATAAAAATTAAGGTTAAAAAATAGACTCCCTGTGCTGTTGAAACGACTCTGTTGTTAAAGGTGCTTTACTGGAAATCCTGCACACAGTCGATTTCCCTGTACCTAAGGAAATATTTGTTCACAAAAAAGCAAGTTAATTCTACCATGTTAAACATAAGTAATCTCTCTCATATATATATATATATATATATATATATATATATATATATATATATATATATATATATGTGTGTGTGTGTGTGTGTGTGTGTGTGTGTGCAATATACATCTATAGCTTGAAATAGAGTGCCTGTATAATTCAAACTATACAGCTAATAAAGCATTGCAAATTTCCAATTTAAAGTAAATTTCAACTGTTCCTTGTTTACATGTTCTGTGAGATTTCAAAAACAATTCTGTCAAATTTGTACTCTGTTATTTTCCATATAGGGAAGCAAAGCATTTTAAATACATAGCATATATATCAAGGAAGCAAAAGTAGAGTTTCTTATGTCTATAATCCCAGCATTAAGGAGAGTGAGGTAGGAGGATCTCCTTTAGGTCCAGGCTAATGTGAGCTACAGAATGAGTTCTAGGTCAGCCTCAGCTGGAATGCTGGTACAACAAAGATGTACTTTGCAGTCTTTGCTACCCCATCTTGCATAGACAGGTTTCTCATTACAACTATTCTTATCATTCTATTTTAATCCATTTTCTCCTACATCAAATTACTCATAATTACTATAAACAGTATATGCAGAGGACAAAGTTACTTCTGATAAATGTTAATATGCTCAATATGGCATTAATTCTTGATATCATGCACCATTCATTATCAAAATTTTCTATTGTAGGCTATGATGATCTTATTTTACTCCAACTTCAGGAAAGAAACTTGAATATATTTTTTTACTATATGCCAAAAAGTATAGCTAGTGTAGCACATTATGTTACATGGGAAAAATATACCATATTTAAGTTGAGCTTATAATGCCCACAGTGCAGATCCACAGTTGATGGCTTAGCATTTAGTTCAGAAGTGGGGATTCAAGAGTTCATTAGGGTGGGTCTTGTAGACTCTGAGTAGTCCATCAGTGGCTATCTATACTCTGAAAACCCAGTAAATGCTCAGCTATGGACCCATGTGACTCATCAGTTCCTATGTGGTATGGAGGACCTGAAGATTCCTGGAGGCTCTATGGTCCTGACCTTGGAAAGCTGAAGAAGCTGGATGAATTGAATGACAACCACAATTACCCTCATCCTGCAAACTTCTTCATATTTGGGCCACCTGTTAGAAGACACCACGCACTCTGAAACAGCATCTTCTCCTCTTCCTTAATTTTTTGGTAAGGCCTTACAGCCCTGCCCACAAAGATTTCTTCTATTTCGTTTCAGAACTCTTTAATTGAAAATAATGATTATTGATCTCACAGCTTAAACGTCATTCCTAGATATTTTTGTTAAAAAGAGATTAACATTTTGGTTAGTGGATTTAGTATTGAATGTCTACTACCCCCATGAGTTTTGTGAGTAGGAGTCACAGCCTGAAAAGAACAAATATTCTCTTTTTGACCTCGGACAGCCTTATTCTCCTGACCTTGGCTATGAAAGTCTTTGGCCTTAAACATTTAGACTGTGTACCATTTGACCCTCATACAAGTCCTCAGATGTTAAAATTCAGGGTGAATCACAAAACTGGATTTCTTGGATCTACAACTTACAAGTAGAAATTGTACATCTTTTTTCCATAATCATGGAGGTCAAATCAATCAATCTACTATGTATGCTTATAAATATGTAATAGTGTGTGTGTATGTGTGTGTGTGTGTGTGTTCTGTTGGTCTAGATAAATCAGTGTAGCAATGCCTTCATATATTAGTATGCAAGGATATTACGTAAATAAGAACTTAAAATTATATGGAATCAGATACATTAAGCTATAAAATTAATAAAAATAGCAGCAGTAAAATTACTTATAATTACAAAATATTTATTTACAAATAATTTGAGTTGTGATACTTCACCCAAATTGATTAGAGACAATCATTTTCACATGACTTCATAAACTATGTTGTTTTTGCTTTTAGATCTAAAATAACATAGATTATCACTTCATTACATAAACACACAGTTGTTATAACAAGCTAAGCACTGTTTGCATTTGGTATATTTATAATGGAAGAACAAACACAATCTAAACTATTTTTTTTAAAAAACTAACAATGTTTACTTTTTTGTAGAATTTATTGTTTCAAGGCTCATTTAATACAAATTATTCAAACCGATTTTTGTTGCCCTGGGCAAGTCTTTTTTGCAGAAGTTTATACAAAATTATAAAAGGAATCAATGACATCTAAAATATAGTTATCTGTGCAAGGAACGCTCCATGGTTTGTCACATGACTAGCATACATAAAATTCTGGATCTTAAACCCAAAACAATAAATAAATGAATTAAACTAATAATAAATAAATGTCCCTACAATATGCCACAGATTATTGTTCATTTTCTGAGCCTTCAAAGAGATTGATTTTTGTTAAGGAATTTGACTTCATACAAAGTAAATTTCTTGTAAGACATTCTTCCACAATTTCAAAAAGGACTTGAAGCTACAGGAGGTAGGACAGGACATATAGTAGCACAATACTCTCTTTTGTTCAGGTTCCCACAGGAACTTCAATATGAGCAGCTGTGCTCTCAGGAAACTCCCTTCCCAGCAAGTGAAGAAACACAGACAGATCACACTACCTAATTATGCATAATGATAGAATATTCAATGACGAGACATAAAAAAGTAAACAGAAAGAAAAAAAAAAAACAAAAGGAGTTGCTGTGGTCATCCTTCCCCAAATTTCATTCAAGGGACCTAGAACAGAAAGAGGTCATGGGAAAAAGAGTGGACATTATGTGCAGGCCTTTGATTTTAAACCCATGGAAACCCAGTACTGGGCAGAGCCCATGTATGTGGTACCCAGACAATGCTGAACATGGTTCCTATTAATCCACATTAGCCTGGTGGCCAAAAAGATTGCCCCTTCAAGCATCTTCCTGCACTGAGTGCTACAGTGTGAGGAAATACTGCATTTTGTGGAGAAAGAAGAAGACTTTGTCTTAGAACTCAAGGCTGGTTGGGTGAAACCTAACACTGGACAGATCCAAAAACAATCGCATGCCCACAGCAAGTGCTTGTATATCCACCTGATGTAAATAATGATGTCGGCCACAGTGGGATATGCCCACTATCTGGCATCATCAGCTTTGACTGGCTAAGGGGGGGTGAGGATAAATATGGTCAATGGTAGATTAGCAATAGAATGTGGTGTCTTTTCCTATAACTGACTTTGTGGGCTCTCAGCTCTGGCTGTGTGGGACATCATCAAATTCTTTGAGGCCACCCTGTCTCTTTTCCAAATCTGGGTAGCACAACCCAGAAACTGTCAGTATTTTTCTGTTATGTGAAGAAAAGACATGTGGGTACAAGCCATTGCTTAGAGGTCAGTGACAATTACCTACTCTGTAGACAGACGTACACATCACATTTCTCCATCATGTGGCTACTGGATATTGACTGTTGATGAAGTATTAAGCTCCATTCTTGTGTCAAATGGACACACCCAAGCATGAACTACTAGTCCCAGGCACCCTTCACAAGTGCCTGGAGGAGCACACCCACTGTAGGTTTGTGAAAAAGTTGAGTACAGCTTGCCCTCTAGTATAGAAACAATAATTACATACCAAATGTAGCCTTTGGAAAGCCTAAACTTATCCTAATAAAGTGAGTGGGAAAAGATATTCAAAATGCCAGGGGTGTTTGGTGGGGCTACCAGCCAAGATTGATTTTACCCAACAAAAATTTTCTTTGGAATTGAATGGATTAGTATTGATGAAATGATTATACCATAGACATCTACATATAGAAAGCAGTCTCTCTTAATATACCTATGATGTTCCAATACAAGATTTAAAACAAATAGGGCAGACATCAAACTTTAAGCCCTAAGTCTGACAATTAACCAGTGACTGGTTTTTGGAGTTACAATTCTATCCCTCCAGCTAGGCTACTCACATTCCCAGAAAATATTATCCTGTATGTATAGCTCTCCTTGGCAGCCATCCCATTGTCCTGGCATCTAAGTGGCCCCAATCAGGGCTTCCTGCAGGTAATCCAGCACACCTGCTTCACACTGCCCATTGCCATTTTCAAAAACAAAACCATGTTGCAAATCTAATGACCCTTTGTTTGTGTATTTGTTCTTCTCCATTGCACCAGGTGGGCTATCATCGTGTTAATCCAGGGGGGATAAAGCCAATTTTGAAGACGAGGAAACTACCTTCAGCATTCAGGCCCCTTATTTCAAAATAATCCTTTCTTCCTGCTTTCCCAATGCAGATCACCTGGTACAATCTCAAAGGTTGTAATCTCTCAAACAACTTCAGTGGAGCAGGTAGCAGTTTCAGTTCAGCTACTTCATTTCTTTCTGTGCATCTCCATCTGCTCACACCAGTCCATTTCTAGCCTCTCATACAAACTTCTTCTCTTACTATCCCAACAAAGTTCTTTCTCATCCCCTTAAGCCAAACCTCACAGTCCATAGTCATTACTGCATTCAGGTCTTTCAACTCTGACCAGAATGGTCCGTGAAATTGTACTCCCAGCACTGCGAGGTGTCTCTTATGTTGAGGTTTTAAATCCATCCATATTCCTCCTGCTGCATATTAGTTGCAAAAGGCCAAAAACACAGAATCAGGGTTCTAGCAGCAACCACAGATCTCAAACTTGCAAGTAGCTTTTCATGGCTGCACAGAAAAGAACCTAACCAAAGCTACTGATGGGAGGAATGGGTTTATTCTTGTTACTGACTCAAGTGGGTGACTTCATCATGGTAGGGAAAATGACATCATGAGCAGAGGGGTGGACATCACCTCCTGGCCAACATCAGGCAGAAAATAGCAGCAGGAGAGTGTGCTACAAAGAACAATATTCTATGCTAAAAATAAAATGTATATAAATCAAGGGTTTATAAATATAACTTGTGTGCCTGAACTTGTTTTCCCCACAGAAACTGTATTGAGAGAAAATTGGCATGATTACAGTTAATTTTATTTTGTTTTATATGACAAATTGCTACTTCATTGCATAAAATATATTTCTAAGAACTATTTTTCTATTTTTAGTGCTTAAGTTCTAGCTAATAGTTTTCTGCTACATTTATGTACGTAACAAGTTCCTGTGGTGAATTATTCAATAATCTTCTTGCATTTTTCATAATTAGGGCCACTCTCTTAAATTGATGCTCCCAAGGAAGCTTACAAGCACATTGGTTGTCAGAAATCATACGAGAAATGAGAGATCAATTTCTGATTTAAGGACTGAATTATGATTATAGATATTATGATTAAATAAAAGGTGTATTTTAAATTATTCTATACTGATAAGTTATGCCATAAGATAGAAATTTTATATCAGTAAACTTAATATAATTTAGCATTTTTGCCCCGATGGAAACTCAGTATGTCAATTTTTCTCCTTCTCAACTGTAAGTCACTAGCAGACATGCTGGTGCACGCCTGTGAATCTTGCACTCAGAAGGTTGAGTTATGAGAATGGAAAGTTTCAAGTCGATCTGGGCTACTAAGCAAACCCTTGAAACAAATAAACAGTAAAGAAACTATTCCAAACCATTATCTGCCTGCAGATTTTGTAAATACTGCTTACTTTTGCTTATTAAAATGTATATGATATTATATCTAGATATGATATTATAATAGGTATATGTTTAGAGATGTATGGGAAGTATAATTAAGACTTTTATGAGCTTTATTTTTTATTGAATAGCCTCATATGAGTAATAGTCTAATTTAATGTGACATTAAACAAAATAAACAGAGGGATATTTAATAATTATTACATGCAAATACCCATTGAGATGCTATATTTTTGTAAATTATTATATAAACCCTACATTAGCAATTTCATTCTTTTCATTGTGATAATAGAAGACATTATGTCTACCAAACAGTGTGAGATGAATTACAAAATATTAGTGTGTATTTGTCAACAGGAATGATAAAATCATTATTTCTTTTAGCAGATAATTTATTTGATGACTTTATATAAAAATCCTAATATTAAATGTAATTTCAATGAATGCAAACTATCCTTTAAAATTTATATTTGAGTTTTAAAAAGACACTAATTTATTTCTTAACTGTGCTTTGCTGAGTAACCTATTTCCAATGTATTTTTAACACAAGTTATAAGATAATTCAGGATAATTTCCTGTAAGTAATGAGATTTCTTGCATTTTTGCAAATCATGCAAGATTTTGTATCTTGTATTTTCAGAGTATGTATTCTCATCAGCACTTATGAACTGCAGTGCTGTGTAAGCGTTAGTAAACTGAGTGGAGTATTGTGTAGAGGTGAGGAAGGAGATTAATTCTCTGTACACCTGGACGGATCTTGGGCACAGACAGAGAACAATAATGTTGATCACTGAAATTTCTCCTTAGGAGACTAGTGTTCATGTTTATGTAGTCTATGACTTGTGGTCTATGAATTATGGGGATTGAATATTATTTTCAAAACTCAAATATACATACCTTTATATATTTATTCATGTAGATATAGAATGATGAAATAAATGTCCTTAAATATTTTCCCATGCATTCTTGCACCTTTAACAACTAAACTAGCTCCCAGCCCTCTTCACATGTATTCTTCCAATACTTCTAAATGGACATGATTTCCGGGAGGTTTTCAAAGGTTTAAATGATTCTTTCTTGCAGTATTCAGGAATATAATTAAAAATAAATATCCTTATTAGGAATGAAAAGTAAACTACAGAGATAATGTAAACAAAAATGAACAATCAATATAAGCCAATCAATTACATGATACTTAACATATTGGAATTAGGCAGGAGAATTATTTCAGATGCAAAAGTGTTAGAAATAGTGTAACATTTAGGCATTTAAAGCATAATATATCTTCCATACTTATAATTATGGTGTCAGAAATGAAATAAAGTAAGTGTGCAATAACCAAATATTTGAAGAAATACTAAATCACACATTTATAAACTTGAAAAAGAAAAGTAAAAGTAACTTAAGTTACAAAGAAGTCATTTGGAAGTTATCTTCATATTAAATTATATATTAATCTTATATCTTTTTTCTGTATTTAAATATATATATATATATTTTTTAGTTTGAAGAGCTTCTTTAAAGATTCTTTGAAACTAAACTTGTAAGTTGTGAGTTATCTTAAGAATTTTACTGTGTAATAATTTATTTTTATATTTTAGCAAAGTATGTAGAGAATTATACAGATTTAATAACTTCACTAAAAAGCTCTGAATTTATATACAGAAAATCTTGTAAAATATTTTATTTTCAAACAGAGAGAAGTAGAGAGAGAGAGAGTGAGTGAAGGTGATACGGGTTGCTGCTAATTAATAATTGTAAGCAACGCGGGGAGAGAGAGAGAGTTTTGGAATCCTCCCTTCCCCCTCCTCCTACTCCGAGTTCGTGTCCTCAAATGCCAAAGAATTGTACACAGGGACAGAATTAAATTTTAATTACACATTTATTCTAATTTAGTAGATCAGGAAAAGGGGAGTTGGATGAGGAA
>PVHP010052864.1:0-10960 GCA_004024765.1 Zapus hudsonius
TACTCCCAAAAGCAATATACAGATTCAATGCCATGCCAATAAAAATACCAGCATCATTTTTTGTAGACATAGAAAAACCAACTTCAAAATTTATTTGGCAAGGCAAAAGGCCTAGGAGAGCCAAAGCCATTCTTAGTAAAAGGAACTCTTCTGGAGGTATCACCATTCCCAATTTAAAGATATACTACAAAGCCATTGTAACAAAAACAGCATGGTACTGGCATAAGAACAGACAGACCAATGGAACAGAATTGAAGACCCTGCCCTAAGGTCAAGCAACTATAGCTACTTAACATTCGATAAAGATGCCAACAATGTCAACTGGAGTAAAGATAGCATCTTCAACAAATGGTGCTGGACAAATTGGATAAATACTTTTAAAAAGCCGAAAATAGACCCACCCCTCTCATCATGTACCAAAATCACCTCCAAATGGATCAAAGACCTCAACATAAGACCTGAAACTCTGAAAATCCTGGAAGGAAAAATTGGGGGAACTCTATATGAAATAGGAGTAGGGAAAAACTTCCTGAACAAACCTCCAGTAAACCAGGAAGTACAGCAATTACATAACGAATGGGATCTCATCAAGCTAAAAAGCTTCTGTACAGACAAACTTACCATACTCAAAGCCAATAGATCACCATCAGGTTGGGAGTTAATATTTACAAGCTGTAACACAGATAGAGGTCTAATATCTAGAACTTATAAAGAACTCAATACATTAAATAATAAAACATCAAACAGCCCTCTCACAAAATGGGCCCCTGAGCTCAACAGGGAATTCTCAGAGGAAGAAATACAAATGGCCAATTCTCACTTAAGAAAATCTTCAACATCATTAATCATCTGGGAAGTGCAAATCAAAACAACAATGAGATTCACTTCACTCCGGCAAGACTGGCAGTCATTAAAAGATCTACCAACAACAGATGTTGGCGAGGTTGTGGGGGGAAAAGGAGCCCTCCTCCACTACTGGTAGGAATGTAAGCTTAGACAACCACTATGGAAATCAGTGTGGAGGCTTCTGAACAGGATGGATACAGAACTACCAGTTGACCCATCTATCCATTTACTGGGCATATATCCTCAAGACTCCTCGTTTCAGCACAGAGACATCTGCACACCCATGTTTATAGCGGCTCAATTCATAATAGCTAGGAATTGGAACCAACCTAAATGCCTATCGCTAGATGAATGGAAATCAAAACTGTGGTACATATATATACACCATGGTATTCTACGCAGTAATTAGGAAAAACGATATAATGAAAATCAAATAAAAATGGACAGATTTGGAACAGATCATACTTAGTTAACTCACATAAGACCAGAGAGACAAGTGCCGCATATTCTCCCTTATCTGTGGCCCCTACTCAGGTTGAACTGATCTGTAAGTAAATAGGATTAGTGATTCAGGGGAAAGACAAAGGAGACAGAAGGAAATGGGGGCAGGGGTGGTAAAAAAAGCGGAGGGAGTTGGACACTAACCTAAACTAAAAATAATCTGACTCCATAGAATCCTATCTTCTGTACACAAGTTCTGGAGGTGGACAGGGCCCCAAAGGTGGGGGGTGGAAACCTACCATTGGTACAAAGACCGCTGACCATTGGCTCCCCAACCCAGTAAGTAGTTTCCTTCCACAATGAGTTGTTGATCAGAGTGACCAACATGGTCCCTAAAAGTAGACAAACTTTTGTCACAGCCCTTGAATACCCACCTTAGGCAAAAGATAAGACCCTATTGCTGAAGACTCTATAGAATGATATCATCTAACAACGAGAGACCCTGCTGAATCCGGAAATAAAATCAGCTCCCAGATGGGCAGCCTGGGTGATGCCGGAGGGTGTTGTACGAGCTGCCAGGGGAACCTGACCAAAGATATCCTGAGTGGGCAGGAGGCATCTACAAGTTATTCCAACCGATGGCTTGAGAGTGCAGAACACATTGCTATATGGCACAGACAAGCAAGTCAAGATGTGCCCATCTGTGCAATAGTGGCACCCAACCTAGGTGGGTAATCAACAGCTGCTAATTGGTGTATGATCCACTCTGTGTGTGTGTGTGTGTGTGTGTGTGTGTGTGTACTCTGAAGCTACACATCCAGGGGAAGTTCCAAAATGGTGCAAGAGGTTGGCCCACTTTCACAGGTTCACACACAGAAACCCATCACCAATACCATACACACAGGAACAAAACAGACAGGGGAAAGAGAGAGATTTTTCTCCCTCTTTATATAGCCTTAGGGCTGGGTCTTACAACCCTTTCCCAGAGTTGTTATCTCCCTGAGTCTATGGAATTTCCTTCCTGCACTGCCCTCCCAAGAAGAGATGTCTGTTTCTAGCTCCCTTGAGCTTCCTTACATCCTGCCCCCTGCTGAGAGGGGCCCATCTACCTGTAAACAATCTCAGAGACCCAACCAAGATTACTCACAGGGTCAAAATGACAACAAATATAATCATCACAGTTCCGCATCAACTTTCTCAGGCTGACCTGGATTCACTATGTAGTTTCAGGGTAAGGGCATGTGCCACCATGCCCGACTTACAATCATTCATTCATTCATTGACTTGTGGAATTTCCTTCCTGCACTGCCCTCCCAGGAAGGGATATTAATTTCCAGCCTCCCTGAGCATCCTAACATCCTGCCCCCTACTAAGAGGGCTGCCTTCCTGTAAACATCCTCAGAGATTCACCCAAGATAATTAAAAAGATCAAGTTGACAACAAAACCTAACCATGACAGTATCCCTTATTGTTGTTTCTCACCACATTATACAGCTCTTTAGTATTTATTAACCAAAGTGTGTAATTCTTAATTATGATTATCTGATAAATTATGTTGTTATGATAACACAGAAACACTTAGCCCCCATTCCTTCTTAAGAATGGAATGTTAATTCTGTTTCTTTAGAACGTGTTAGACTTGGGCTGGAGAGATGGCTCAGCGGTTAAGGCACTTGCCTCTAGTGCCTAAGGCTCCCGGTTCAATTCCCCAATACCCACATTTGTCAGACCCATAAGGTGGTGGGCTTGGTTCTCTCTCTCTCTCTCTCTCTCTCTCTCTCTCTCTCTCTCTCTCTCTCTCTCTCTCTCTTGCTCTTTATTATTTCTCTGCTTGAAAATGAATAAGAATTAAAAAAAGAAATGTGTTAGACTTATCTGAGTTTCTGATAAGATACAAGTTTATCTAGGGCATCCTTAACATAATCACCTTCTTGCACAATTCGTTGCTTGCACAAAACACCCAACCAAAAATAGCTTGTGGGAGGAAAGTCACCTCATGACTTTCCATGATCAACTCATCTTTATCCATGATCGAAAATCAAAAGTGTTCAATCTAACTTTCATTTGTATTTTATTTTTAAGCAGAGAGAAAGAGAGGAAGTGGGAATGCCAGGACCTCTTGACACTGCAAAAAAAATTCCAGATGAATGTCCTACTTTGTAATGAAAGACCCCCAAGGCCTCTCTCAGGAGAGTGTACCCCAAAACTCCAATAACCACAGCAGCAGATGCAAAAGCAAGAGGATTTTATTCTTTGGCTGTGCAGTCGGGCTCCACAAGCAGGCAGATGAATGTCCAGGCAAGATGGAGCCCCGAAGAACAAAGGAGCAGGGTATTTATAGACAGAAGCTATCTAATTATAATATAGCTCAGGTCACAGGATGTGTGGTATTTCTATTGGCTTCTTTCCTGTATCTGTATGCCTCTTGATTGGTTACTTCCTTGGAGCCACATCCCAGGGCCAGCCCATATTTCAGGACAGCCATATGCTTCCTTATATGGTGTCTTTTTTTTTTTTTATTTCCTGGTCTTTGTGACCAGACATTCTTTAGGGAGGGGAAAGTAAGTCTAAAAATGGAGTCTGCTTTACAAAATGGAGTCTGCTTTACAAAATGGAGTCTGCTTTATAAAATGGATTCTTCAGTACATCTGGCTTTACATGGGTACTGGGGCATCAAATCCAGGCCATTGGGCTTTTTAAGCAAGTTCCTTTAACCACTGAGCAATCTCTCCAGCTCATCACTCCAACTTTTAAAATTCCCCAAGTTTTTGTCAATCAAAATACTATTCAAACATCCCCAAAATCCAACGCATCTTCACAATAAAACAAACAAAAACATAAAGGCACAGAATAAACATTCACACTGAAAAAGATGGTATTGGGCATAGCAAAGAAAAATTGAACCAATACAATATTTAAAACACACAGGGCAAACATCAAATTCTGTAGTTCCTAGTCTGACTAATCAGTGACAAGTCTCTGGATTTCCAACTCTACTCCTCCAGCTGGGCTGCTCACAGCCTGGGATCGATCCATCCCAAACTGTCAGCTCTCCTTGGTGGCCATATCACAGTCCTCACATTTCAAAAAGTGCTGGAGTCTCAACCTTAACCAATGGTTTATCCTCATGGTTCTATTGGGACTACATGAAGAAATTTCAACAACCCCACTTCACATTGTACATGGCCTGTTCCAAAAAAACAAAACCATATTGCAAAATCTAATGACCCTCTTTTTTTCTGAATTTGTGTTACTCCATAGTACATGATGGGCTACCAATTTGTTAATCTGATGGGGGTCACGGAATAAAACATACTTTGTAGTGAAGGGCACTTCTTCAGCATTCAGGCCCTCAACTTTCAGAAGAGTCAGTATTCATCCTCTGTTCCAATACAGAACAATTAACCCAATCTCAATATTTCTAATCTCTCAAACAATTGCAGCTGAACCAAGCTGTGTCTTTAGCCTGAGGCTTTTCTTTCTTTCTGTGCCTTATTCATCTGCTCACACAAGTCCATTTCTACACAATGCAACCCTGAACAAATTCTCAGGACACAGGCAAGCAGAATGTAATAAGCCTCTCCTACAAACGGCTTCTAGCCCAGTCCCTACAAATTCTTTCTTCTACTCCTAAGCCAAACCTCACCCTTCACAGCTCTTACTGCATTTAAGTCTTTCAACTCTGACCAGAATAGTCCATGAAACTCTGTTTTCAGCAATGCAAGACCTCCCTTAGACCAAGGTTTCAAATCCTTCCACAATCCTCCCCACAAATCACTTCCAAAAGGCCAAAAGCAACACAGTCAGATTTCTAACAGTTATGACCTCACTCCAATGGTACCAATTTTCCTCTTGCAGTTATCACTGTTGGTACAAATGGCCTTGGAGTGCCCATTCTCACTCTCTTTTTCTCTCTCTCCTTGTAAATAAATAAAAATAAAATACACTTTTTAAAAAAACATTTCATTGATAATTTTATTTTCTGTATATGATTTATATTTCTGATAATCCTTTCCCATTACCTTCTTTGTCCCCATACCCTAGCCTCTCCCCACTGAATCTCTTGTACTTTATGACTTGTCCCTCAATTTTGACATCTTCTGGGGAAACCTTCATCTTCATCATCCATGTTACCATGGGTTTTCTGACACTCCAACATACAGACAACTAGATTGCCTAGCATGTAAAGTAGCCCAGTAAATTCGCATTGTAATACATATTCGTTTATCAGTTCTTTTCCTCTAGATAACCCTGGGTATGGGGAATATAATAATCTTTACTCTATCTTTAGCAGCCAAGCTGGGGATTATAATTTAGATAATCCCCAGTAAATTCCAGTACACCTCAGAATTTAAGGAGTATCCAAATTCTTGTCTATAAAGTTAATGAATTATAATCATAGACCACCAGACGATAAGGTATAAGGGTAGACTTTATTTAAAAGAGAATAGGAAGTTACAGAGATCTCCAGCCACCAGTGTGGGGAGAACACATGGGAGAGGTTTTAGCCCAAATCTATGCTGTTCAGCTAAACAAGCAGGTAAAGAAAGGATCATGAGAAGCAAAGGTTCATGTGGGAAATAAATCCAGCCCCACACCACAGTCATTTGGCTATGGTGGAGGCTTGGGGAACCTTACCACTGCCCTGGAGATTCAGAGGTTGTTCTTCTAGGCCAAATGTGGGAGAAAGAAGACACAATTATCTGTTCAGTGAGTATTCCCTGCCTCCCATGAGCAGAGAGACAGCTGATTGGTCCATACCTGACCAGTTTTAGCATCTAGGTTTGAGCTCTAGCTAGAAACACCTCCCACTCAAGAGGACGGGGATCTATGGAACTTGCCTGAAGGAGTTAACTGTCGCATATGGTGGAGGGGTTCATGAGGCACTGGAGGGATTTTCAGGGCACTTATTGAACACTTACACCCAGTATCTGTTATTATATTTGACCTGTCTCCTGTTACTCTTCCTTTGTACTCCTCCACTTCCCCAGTTTTACTCTTCCTTTAAAATGTATTTATTTATATTTATTTGTTTGTGTGTGTGTATGTGTGCCACAGCATGTCTTTTAGATGACAGAGCACAACTTCAAGGTGTCTCAGCACCACTTTCTTTGAAACAGGGTCTCTTGCTGTGGAAATGGTCAGTCTGAAAATGAATTTTCCACTAGCTGGTCAATAAGCTTGGGATTCTACTAGACCCATCTCCCATTTTTGTAGATGCAATGGGGTCACAGATGTATGTGACACTTTGTATCTGGTTTTATATGGGTGCTGGGAAACTGAACTTAGGCCTGGAGGCTTTGAAGCAAGTACTTTAAAGCACTGAGCCATCTCCCCAGCCAGCAAAATCAAACTTATTTCTTCATGTTTTGC
This sequence comes from Zapus hudsonius, assembly GCA_004024765.1. NCBI lineage: Eukaryota > Metazoa > Chordata > Mammalia > Rodentia > Dipodidae > Zapus > Zapus hudsonius. The sequence continues at coordinate 6,661 of PVHP010052864.1, forward strand.
ACATATTCCTGATTTGTTGATGAACACCTGTGGAACCCTGCTAATGAGGCATGGAGGAGGGAGGGTTTTGCTGAGTCTGGCAGGCTTCTGGGACAGTCTCCTCCTGATAAGGAAGTTGAGGCAAAGTCCGAGGGCCCCTGTAAATCTTAGCAATCCTGAAAACTCCAAAGCCCCTAGGCAGGCCACAGCTGTCCCCAAGATAAGATAAGCAGATCAAAGCCTAACTTATTCCAACTGCAAATAACAAACCTAAACAATAAGGTTTCCTTTCCTCTGCTAACATCACCATTCTCTCACAGATCTTGCTTCCTATGCTTCTACCTCTGACTTTCCCCTATATAAACAACTGTTATCTACCAATAAAATGAGAACTGCCCACTGCCGTGTTCTCCCGAGAGTCTCATCTCTCGTTTGGCTCACGGCTGTTCCAAGCCACTGCTCACCCAGCTCCCGTGGGTGAACAGGGAGTTGATGTGCGCTGCAACCCCCTAAGTAACCCACAGACCCAGAACTGGCGCCCAACGTGGGTGACGGATCCCCAAAGAAGACAGACGCCCAGCAAACCGCAGCTGGCATCCGCCTTCTACAGTCTGAGCAGCTGGATCTCTGGAATATGCAGGGAACGTGAGTCTCCCTTCACACAAGGGACATTGGCCCCAGGAGGGTATCTGGGGTCTGGCCTCCACACTCTTGAGGGCTGGCACTCTTTTTTCTTTACTTTCTTTTCGGTCCATGCCATCGTGAGGGACTTTTCTAAGGCTAAGCAACAACTGATGTCTCTTGATTGGGGCTACTCTTCAATAGGGACGGAAGGCTCTTAGCTGGATGAACTGGCCCCGACTGCCCATCCGGGTGTTGGCTGTGACCACTCTATCTTAATTTCTATCTTAATTAAAACTGGCAACGCATTGGCCACTTAAATCCCATTAGGGGGCCACCAGTATTCTGAAGTTTGCGGACAGGCTTACGTCTGAGTTTTTGGGGAATCCCCCTTATTGCTGGTCGATAAGGGAACGTTGCCCACTGGCTTTGGTGTTTCATATCTTTTCTATCATGGGAAACTCCTCTACCCGTCAGAAAAATTCTCCAGTGAAGGAGTTAAAGGCACTTCTTAAGTCAGGGGGACTTGGCCTTTCCAAAAGACAGGCTGCTTCCTTCTGGGAGGAAGTGCTCTCTGTAGCTCCCTGGATGAATGCTAGTGAACTCCATGATGCAGAAATTTGGACCCGTGTAGCCAGAAATAAGGAGATCCAGGAAGGAAAGCCCCCTTCCCCTTCGTTTCTCCCAATAATAGCAGCTATTAGGCAATGTCTAACTCCTTCTAAAACAGAAGCTGATCTTAAATTACAAAATGAGGCTAATTCTGATGAGAAAAGCTCTAAGGATAACCTAATGACAGACCTTAGCTCCCTAAAACATTCTATAGAGGAAATTCGGCAAAAATTCGGAGGTCCTGGAGCTCAAATTCCAGTGCTACAGGCAGCCTCACAGCCTTTCACCTCAGGCGCACCCCCCAGCCTTTTGGAACAAAGCGCTGATGTTAATTCTTCAGTGCCCAGATCAGACAAAAGTGCTGAGGTTAATCCTTTAGTGCCCAGATCTATTTATCCACCTTTGCCACCATATATTCCCACAATACCTGAGGAACCAAAATTTCCAAAAATTAAACAGGTCAACTCCCAAGACAAAAGCGCTGATAACTCTCCTGTGCCCAAATCTATGCCCATGGTGCCGGAGAAGCCTAATCTCAAACTTGCGCCCTACCCCGCCCTCCCTGAGGCGCTGGCTGGAAGCACGCGCACCGGGAGCAGAGGTCGCACCCTCGCTCCCTGCACCCTGCCTCGACAAGCTGCAGCCCCTGCAGCTGCAGCCCCTGGCCCCGCCCTGCCATCTCAGGCTGTGGCGTCTCAGCAGCTTCAGGTCAAGCACCCTCCAGCCAGGATACACGGACAAACACCTAAAAAAACCCCAAAACTTACTTTAAAAAACTCCCTAACAAATCCTCTCAATATAAAAAACTGTATGCTCTCCATATGGCCTTTCAGGAAAAAAATAGCCATTTTAACCTCTTCTCCAATAGCATTTATGCTATCTGTCTGGCCTCCACGTTCTGACGGGGGATAACTTTTACTATACAGCCCTGGACATCTCCAGGGTCCAGTCTCTACAAGGCAAATCCTTTTTCTCACTACTTGCTTATAAAAATGAAAGGGGGAAAATACCCCTAGAAAGTGTTTTACTTATAAGTCGATGTTAAGGATCAGATTGTTCAATATTTGGAGATACTTATCAATGGTTTTGCTCATTTGGCATTCTTGGGGAAAAAAAGGATCTACTCCAGAATTTTGGTAAAAGCTCTAATTATAAATTTCTATACTAGATATAATAATTTCCAAAGGTATTTGCTAGGTCTATTTTATTAAGAAAATTAATTTTCACTTCTGTCAAAAAGAGTGATCACAATACTTTAAAAAGTGACCACAAAAAGTCAGTTTTAAGTACTAAGTCATCCTCTCTCCTAAAGTGAGAGATGTTAAACTTACAAATGCCAAGACCATAGACTCAATTTAGGACAAATTAAAACCAGCTATGTTTGCATATACAATAGCTGACCAGTGGCTCTCTTACCTAATTAACAGGGCTTAAGAGACTAATGGAATACAAAGAAAAAGTGGGGTTTCATCTCCAAAACCCTGAAATAGTTCTAATAAAGAAATTTATCAAACAGAAGTACAATTAAGCAGGACAGAGGTAAAATATTATAGTTTACTATAAATCCTATGTGAGTTAAAGTAACTAGATAACTTCTTCAAAGTACAAGTAACTTTTAAGCCATGCTTGTTCATTATCTTACATCTATATTGTCCTGCCTGTTTCCCAGGACAAAGCTTGTCCCTGCTAGAAATCATCTTCTAGGTCTTTATCTTATCTTCTAGGACTTTTCTCACAGGTTCTTTGAAATCCTTCAGCTGTTAAACAGGAAAAGTTTAACTTCCTTGAAGTTAACTCTTTCAGCAGTCTTACTAATTTCAGTTTTATTCCTTCTCACAGCTGCCCAAGGTGACACATATGCTGTTATTAAAATTAACTGTTAATGTATATCATCTGCTTTATCCATACAGGTCAAAAATTCTCCTCTCAGTGGGGTTTTCTCTCTGCTGATATCCACTGATCTTCTTCCTTTACCACCCACTCAAATGCCTCAAACTGTTTCTTTTACAATCCCCTTCCAGTCACTTGCTGACTGCTGTTACTATGAACATCATTCTTAAACACATTGTCTCCATAAAAATTATTCTCCACCCAGGTTCTTCGATATCCAGTTCTTTAGCCAAAGGATGGGTATCACCTTTGTTTGTTTAATTCCAGGCCCACTGATGTCAGATGCCTCTCCAGTGTTTCTCTTACAGCGACCACCTGCATCATATCAGGGCTCCAGCCTTGCTATGGTGTGAAGGACATTCCAGCACCTGTGTGTGAATTCCTCCACCCTTACTTAATGCTCTTTAGATATGATTGTCCCACAGATTGGAGGAAATGAAGCAGCATTCTGGCCCAGCCTTTGCCAACAGAAAAACTTTCATCCCTCCTGGTTGGCTTGCCGCGATGGAGCTCTCCCTGCAGGAGCCTCGGGGATCCCAGGAGCTGCCCTCGCCCAGACCCACCCAGAAGACTTCAGAGATGTCAACCACCAGCAGCTTGAGTCCCTCCAGAGACGATTGACTTCTCTTGCTGAAACAGTGTTCCAGAACCAGAGGACACTAGATGCCATCACTGCTGAACTTGGGGTACATGGACTTGGGGGAAAAATATTGTTTTTATGAGTCTTATATGTTCCCAATGCCCCCATCCCTTTGTTCTCTATTTCTTTGATTTCCTGGCTCTTCCCACTCCTTAGCCCACTCCTTGCTATAGGAACACTGTTGCTCATAGCTCTCTACATCATTGAGTTTATCAAACAGCAAATATCGCTCGGATCACTACCAATCAAGTTTTAGTACAGTATCAAACCTTGCCTAAAATAACCGAGGCTTATGATGCCACTGCTCCATTATAAAACAAAAAAGGAGGAGTTGTGGAACCCTGCTAATGAGGCATGGAGGATGGAGGGTTTTGCTGAGTCTGGCAGGCTTCTGGGACAGTCTCCTTCTGATAAGGAAGTTGAGGCAAAGTCCAAGGGCCCCTGTAAATCTTAGCAATCCTGAAAATTCCAAAGCCCCTAGGCAGGCCACAGCTGTCCCCAAGATAAGATAAGCAGATCAAAGCCTAACTTATTCCAACTGCAAATAACAAACCTAAA
>PVHP010052865.1:0-10966 GCA_004024765.1 Zapus hudsonius
TTCACCAGGAGGCATCGTGCCTAGGGCTTCAACACACACAACCTTCATTTTGTCCTGTGTATGGATATTTCAATGAGTGATTAGCATTAAAAAGAGTAGACCTTGGTCTTCCTTTGCTGCCTGGCTCTGCTGAGGCACCCTCATGATTCTGGGCTGCAGTCCCTTGCTCTTCCTGAATAAACTATTTCTTATAGAGAACTGTTCTCTCTTTTCCTCATTTTAGGTGGTCAAGAAGCTACTGGATGGTTTCTGAGACAGCTTTTTTGGCTCTTAAAGGAGGAGGCAAAGGAAGAAATGATCCTTCTTTTCCCACTGGGTGTTGTCAGGTCTGTATAGGGTTCCTGAAATGGTAGCATCCATTGTGCTACCTCCATGGTGACTTGTTGAAGAACTAGCTCTTGAAGAATAGCAGAGTGAAAAGATGGAGGAAGGGCTGGAGGGATGGCTCACCAGTTAATGCACTTATCTGCAAAACCTGTTGACCCCAGGTTCGATTTCCCAGTCCCCACATAAATGAGGACACCAGGTCCACTAGCCACTGCAAACAAACTCCAGATGCATGCACCTCTTTGTGCTTCTGGCTTACGTGGGTACTGGGGAATTGAACCCTGGTCCTTAGATTCTGGAGGCAACCACCTTAACCCCTGAGCCTCTCTGTAGCCCCATTTTATTTTCTTAACATGGATGCTGGGCATCCAAACTCAGGTCTCCATGCTTTCTCAGCAAGCCCCAGGGAGGATTCTAATCCATACACTTATCTTTTCCCAGAAACCCCCTTTGTTATTTTGCTGTTTGCTTCCCCACACGTCACAATGTGGCAGGTGAGAGTCCTGTGTCGAGAAACCTTGCCCTTCCAGTACTGCTTGTGACTCACTTCACAGCACCCTTACCTTGTAGCAACAGAATGTTCCAGGGTTCCTCTGTGATTTACCTGCTGTCAGACATGGAACAAGCAATCCTCTAAGGGTCCAGGTTTCTTATTGTGAGGAGTAATTCTGTGGAACCAAACCAGAACTACGCAATTGATGCAGGTAAAGAAGGTCAGGTGGCTTTGGGGGCCTTGTTAATAGCTGGAATAGGGCGTTTTTTCTAATATAGAAACAGTCCTACAAAGCAATAAGAAAAAGAACAAAACCCAATGGGGAAATGGAATAGCCAGCTTACGGAAAGAAAAGTAAGTTCTGCAATACGAAAGGATGCTCAACTGTATTCAGAATAATAAACATGCAAGTGAAAATTAAAACCAGGCTACCATTTTTTCACCTGTAAGATTGGCTAAGGGAAGAATGAGTTTTACCTTATTTACCTTACACTGTTGACAGCAGCAAGAGAGAGGAGGCATCCTCATACCTGGTGTACTGGTAGAACTGTAAACTAGTACTTTTCTATGGCAAGGAACTTCTTAATTTCTGTCAAAATCACACATGCTTTTTAAAAAATATTTTATTTATTCATTTTCAAGCAGATTATATATATAAAATCTGCATATATATATATATATATATATATATAGAGAGAGAGAGAGAGAGAGAGAGCACCAGGGCCACCACCTTGTGGGTCTGGCTTATGTGGGTACTGGGGAATTGAACCGGGGGCCTTAGGCACTGGAGGCAAGTGCCTTAACCATTGAGCAATCTCTCGAGCCACCACACATGCTTTTTTGCACTATAAACTCCATCACTAAGATTTTGTACTGCAGATTCCTTACCCATGAGAAGTGATGCACAACTCATTTCTAGCAGCAAAAAGTAAAAAGTCGTTACAAGAGATTTCTAATAACCTCATGTCTACTCTACTGATAAGGGGCTGGCGGAGCATGTTATGCTCCAGCAGAACGAAAGCAGCCTTCAGAAATCACAAGGACTATCTTTATGTACTGATAGGAAACGATGTCCTGATCTGCGTTCTAACATGCAGCAAGGGTTTGAATGATTCCATGATGTGCAGGGCTAGGAGAAACATGACAGGTATATACTAGCTGGGAATATGAACAGAAGTGACTGCTTAGTAGAACTGAGGTTGGAGGGAGAGGGAGGAAGAGAGAGAGAGAGGGGCAGGAAAGAGGGAGAGAGAAGTTTAAAGAAGTTTTCCAGCCTTTCAGGCTTGGTCCAGACTCAGTCTGGTCCTCTCCTCACTCTGACTTCTTGCTGTAGAAGCTGGTTATCCTTCTTGCACGTTTTCTGTTGAAATTCTCTTCTACTTCCCTCTCCTAACCCTCCTCCACCAACATAATGGTTGGCAACTCTGCTTTGTCCAGAGAGAGCCCCGCCTGTTAGGACTGGGCTGAGCTGCAGGCTGGTGGAGCTGGGGGGCCCTGCCCAGGGCTAGGCGGGGTTGGCTGGAGACGTGCCACCTACTCCCCACCCCCCAAGCAAGCATTCTAACAGGGCGGTGTCCGGATTCTGTCTCTTATTTAACACGTCCACCCCTCTTCACCCTCAGCAGGCTTCTGAGCAAGATGGGGATCTATCGCATCCGCATCTCCACCGGGGACTCTTTGTACGCAGGATCCAAAAACCAGGTGTTGCTGTGGCTGGTGGGACAGCATGGGGAGGCGTCACTAGGGGCTCTAATGCGACCCCGCAGGAACAAGGTGAGCTGCCCCAGCGGATGAGATGGGGGACTCCCGGGCTGCTAGAAGGGAGAAGAAGCACCCCGGGGGGCCCCAGGTTCCTCACTGCCTCCCAAGGCAAGGCGCAGGGTCCAGGAGCACACAGGGACAGCGCTGAGGCCAGCTGCTTGCTGACTGCAGTGGATGCTCAGTAACTCTCCTGCCTCTGGATCGATCCCCTTGGCGCAGAAGGGATGGATACTCCCCTGTGCCCTCCCTGCACAGAATTCGGCCATCCTCTCTGTTTTAGACTTTGACATCTCCAGTCTTTTCAAAGATGCTAGAACCTGAGGGGTGAGGTGGGACAAGGGTGAGAGGTGGACCCAGAGCCTGCAAACCCTCACTCAGTTCCTGGACCCTCTGCTGGGTGCTCAGATCCACCTGCTGCTCTACCAGTCCCATTTTTAAAATTTATTTATATGGAAGCAGAGAAACACATGAGAGAGAGAGAGAGAGAGAGAGAGAGAGAGAGAGAGAGAGAGAGAGAGAGAGAATGGGCACACCATGGTTTCTAGCCACTGCAAACCAACTTCAGATACATGCATCACTTTGTGCATCTGTCATAGGTGGTACTGGGGAATCTAACTCAGGTCCTTGTGCTATGCAGGCGATCACTTTAACTGCTGAGCTATCTCTCCAGCCCCACCATCACTTTTCTGTGAACAAGAATTGAGCAGAGGTAGTCGGACCCGCCTGATGCCTGCCCCATGCTTGACTACCCCTGTCCCCTGACTGTATGTCCCCTTCACCTTATGGACTGACCTCTCTGCATGTCTGAAGTCAAAATGGGTTCTTTCAGTACATTTGTACTTTTAAAATATTTTGCCTGCTTAAAACATTTGAATTGCTCTGTCCCTTTTTCAATTCCAAATCCAAGTCCTTGGCTTAGTCTGCCCCTCTGCCAGTCTGGTCCTGTAGTCTCCCAGACCTTGCACTCTGCGTCAGCTCCCAGAGGCTGCTGGTCCTTTCTGCTGCACAGCCCTGCCTGGTGCTCCCTTTCCTTACTCTCTCTCCACACACTCTCTCTGGGCAACCTTGTCCACCTCCAGATCTCTGCTTACATGGATCATCTTCCAGGAAGCCTGGCCCAGATAGGGTGGGGCCCATGTTGCACCTCAGTTTGGGTAGGGTCTCCCATCTCTACTGTGTACTAGCTGAACCTCAGGCAGGATTCCCAGCCAAGGACCTGGCACAGTCATTATTCCTAGGTAGGAGAGAAATGAAGGAAGGAATGCTCCTTTCTATTCCATCCTCTACCCTCTCACTCTGGGTTGAGGTAATGACTCAGAATGGGACCATAGCCCCCTCCCCTCTGCTTGTTCCTTGCCCCCTTTCTATTTCTGGCTCCATTCTCATCCCTGGCCCCATGGAAGCAGGATTCTGCCTGAGTACCTTGTCCCATTGGTCTTCCTGTTGCTAAGGCCCTTTCTATCACTGCAGGAGGAGGAATTCAAGGTGAATGTCTCAGAGTACCTTGGACCACTGCTGTTTGTGAAATTGCAAAAACGGCACTTCATTCAGAATGATGCCTGGTTCTGCAACTGGGTGTCTGTGAAGGGCCCTGGGGAGCAGGAAGGAGAGTACAGGTTCCCCTGTTACCGCTGGGTGACAAACAGCAACATCGTGGTGCTCCCTGAAGGCACTGGTGAGCAGAGGGGTGGGTGTGAAGAGGCTGAGTATGGTTGTGTGAGGGAGAGGGTAAAGTTTTGGGGGGGCTAGAACCTGAAAGGTAGGGGGGTTTGGGGAGCTGTCTAAGGTAAAAGTTGCTGGAACTGGTGCAGGTGTCTTGGGGGCTAGGAGAGGGGTGTGGAGCAGCAGGTGCAGAGGCCAGCCAGGCCTGGCTGAACAGGCATACCTCAGCAGATGGCCCACCTGCCCTCCTGTACACTTCTAGGTTGCACCGTGATTGAGGACACTCAAGACCTATTCAAGAAGCACAGGGAGGAGGAGCTGAAAGAAAGAAAGAATCTGTATAGGTTAGCCTGACCCCAGAGGACCCCCACTGGGAGCTGCTTCTGTAGCACCAGTGCCTGACCTCATTTCTGTCCTTAGGTGGGGCAACTGGAAGGATGGCTTGATCCTGAATGTGGCCGGGAGAGGGATAGGAGACCTCCCTATAGATGAGCGCTTTCGGGAGGACAAAGAGTTTGAATTTACAACTTCACTTACTGTAGGGTGAGAGCAAGGGGAGCAGAGATGAGCGGGAGGTGTGCTGCTCTTGGGGAGGCCAGTGGGCTTGTGGGCCAGTTCACGCTGGGTGCCCTTGGCTGTGATATTTCATTCTAATTCTCATTCTCCCCTGAAGGTTGGCAGACTTTGCGATCCACTTGCCTCTAAATGCTCTAACTACCTGGAATGATCTGGATGACTTCAATTGTGTTTTCAAATGTGGCCACAGCAAGCTGGCTGGTCAGTTTCTTACCCCAAATACTTCCACCAGACTCTTAATCCCAAGTCTGGGTCCCCAATGCGGGGGTAAGGGGGTGAAGTATGGTGGGGGGAGTTGGGAAGCCAGAGAGACTTGAGTCTCTGGTAGTCTGGGGTCACGTAGAGATGTTTGGTGGGAGTTCAGATCCCACAGCACACTCACTTCCTTTCCCAGAGAGGGTTCGTGACTCCTGGAAGGAGGATGCCTTTTTTGGATACCAGTATCTCAATGGTGCCAACCCTATGCTGCTCAGGCGCTCCAGTTGCCTTCCTGCCCGCCTCCAGTTCCCTCCAGGCATGGAGGAGCTGAAGGCCCAGCTGTCCCAGGAGCTCGAGGTATGGACGTCAGAGCTCTGGGAGGCCAAGCAGGGAAGTGGAGCTGGTGTCAGTGTCACCCATGCCACCCTCTATTGTAGCTCAGCCTGCTGCTGCTTGACAGAGGATCCTGCAGGGGAAACGCTGAGCAATTCTGGAGAAATACAGCTCCAAGCTCTCCTCCCAACAGGAGGGTAGCATGATGTGGAGGAGAGGGGGATGAGGTGTGTGGTTGGTAGAGACAAAGTGAAGTGGGGACATGTACTGGACTTTGGTGGCCATGGATGCAGAGAGGAGGCAGAGTGAGGGAGCCGGGGTCAGAGGAGTTTGGTTATTAACAAGGAGCCAACATTGGACAATTGATAGAGAAAATCTGTGGGACTGATTGTAAGGCTAACTTGGACATGAATCCCGAAGCTGCAATTTTATGCTGTGTGATCCTGAGTCCCACATCCCCTTCTTGGATGATTCCTCTTCTGGAAACGGAGAGTAAACCAGAGGGAAGGTTACACGAGCTCACAGCACACTAGTGTGAAGTTGGTGATGGATACAAGTCCTTTCTCTTCTTTGCCTTTTGTCTGTTGGAGAATCAGGTGGGAAGAAGGCTCCCTATGGCGGAAGGGTCCTTACTTCTTTCTCCATCCAGGCAGGCACTCTCTTTGAAGCTGATTACTCCATTCTGGAAGGGATTAAGGCCAATACCATCTTGTTCAAGCCCCAGTTTGTGGCTGCCCCTCTGGTCATGCTGAAGCTGCAGCCTGATGGGCAACTTTTACCCTTGGCCATTCAGGTAAGGAGAACCATGATTTCTGTTCCACAGTGGATGGCTTACTCAGTCCTTGGTCCTTTGTCCCAGGTAAGTAAGTACCGACTCTCTGCAAAGGCATTGCACTATAGCACTGGAGGACACATCCAGGAAGTGATTTTAAGGAGAGACAGACTGGGCAAGTTTGCTTAAGATAGAGGATAGAGGGGCTGGGGACATGGATCATTGGTTAAAGTGCTTGCCCACAAAGCCCAGGGACCCATGTTCGATTCCCTGGTATCCACTTAAGCCAGTTACACAAGGTGGTGATGCATGTGTCTGGAATTTGCAGTGACTAGAAGCCCTGGTGCACCCATTCTCTCTCCCTCTCTTTCTTTTTATCTGCCTTTCTCTTGCTTACTCAAAATAAATAAAAATAATAAAATATATATTTTTTAAAAAGAGAGAGGATAAAAATGGGTACTAGGTTCTGGTAGGGGCATTAGGAGAGAGGGAAGGCTTTTCCACAGGATGCGTTGGGCAGAGAGGCTGAGATGGGGAAGTCAGCACATGTTCAGTGCATATTAGGGCTGGAGTGAGAGAGATGGACCTGTTAAGCTATACTCTGGAGGAGAGGAATTGGGGTTTTTGGAGAGGCTGCCACAGAAGGTGCTGTGTTAGAAAATTGTGTTAGGGTGGTTGAAGAAGTGTGTTAGTAAGTCCTGGGATTTGGCTCTCATGCTAAGGCTAGAGGAGGAGATAGGGTCCCAGGTAGGTAATAGCTGGAGGGTTGGGATAGGAGTGAGGAGGGAGACCAGCTGGCCTGGACTTAAGGGTAGAGGAAACCTGGGAGACAGGCAGACACTTGAAGAGGGGAAAATTCTCAGAGGTTTTTGTCTTACCAATTTTGAAGTAATGGGGAGCTATTCAAATTTTCTGACAGGCAGCCAAACACTAGAGACTTAGCCCTTTGTGCAGAGTTGGTGTTGAAGGGTCCTCCATGGGCTACCGTTTCTTCACGGGTAGAATTCAGGAGGCTGGGGCAGGCAGTGGAGTGCAGTTTTTATGAGAGCTCGGAGGGTGAGACCTGCACTGTGTGAACATGGGCAGCAATGAGAGCTGGGGAGGGTCGCTCAGGAAGCTGGAGAGAGCCAGGCAGGTTAGAGGAGGGAGGGAAAGGTTGCATTGCAGGAAAGCTCCGCTGAGCTCTTGGAGTCATCCACCTCCTTCTTTGCACCCTTCCTCACTCCAGCTCGAGCTGCCAAAAATCGGATGCACTCCTCCGCTGATTTTCGTGCCCACGGATCCCCCAATGGTCTGGCTCCTAGCCAAATGCTGGGTCCGCAGCTCTGAATTCCAGCTTCATGAGGTGCAGTCTCATCTTCTGAGGGGACACTTAATGGCTGAGGTCTTTGCTGTGGCTACTAAGAGGTGCCTTCCATCCCTGCACCCTGTCTTCAAGGTAGAACCTTATTTGCGTTCTCCTGCCTGCCTCTCTCTTGCCCCATGACACATTACAACCTTTTGTGACTTCTTGGGGTTTGGGGAGAATGTGTCAATGGAAAGAGAGTGAGGGATTGTGAGGTGGCCTCCCCTGGATTTTCAATGCATGCTCTCACCTCCCAAGGGGGTAAAGTTTACTATGGGAGATAAGGGTGAGAATATCCTATTCCTCTTATGCATGAAGCATAGATATTTATGCAGTACATAATTAATAAATGTAAATGACTAGTTCCATCCACTTGGAGGAGATCATGCATGTAACTTAGGAGACTTTCAGCAGGCTATACAGACTTCTAAACGGAAGCAGAGGGCATCAAGGGTGGCATGATTTCCCACAGTCAGAGCAAAGGGTCCGTCCATTACAGATGTGTACCGAGGGTCTTCACATAGCAAGAAGTATTCTAGAACCCACTGGTAATAGCTGATCTTTGGGGATTTTCTTTTCTACTCAGACCAAACAGACAATAAGGATTGTCTTGCAACACAGGATGTGACAGGTTCAAAGACAAGAGCAGGGTGATGTGATGGGAGGTTGGATTGGGTGATCAAGGAGGACCTCTTTGGAAAGGTGACATAGAGAACAACACTATAAGCATCCAGCCAATGAGGTGATGAAGGGGCCCAGCTTTCCAGGCTGGTGGAAGAGCCCGTGACAAGACATTGACCTGGGAACATATCTGGTTGGAAACAGAAAGGAGCCGAGTGTGATGAATGAAGGGGAGAGGGCGGAGGTGAGGTTGTGCAGGCAAGCAGGGGATGGACTGCGTTCTCTGAGACGTGTGGTTGCCTCTTCACAACGGTAAAATCATGGGGTGTGAACACACTGTTTTACACATAAAGCATTGACATACAGTATGTATGTAGAATTGACATTTCATGGGAGCTGAGCTTAGGAAATTGTCTTACAAGGCCTCCATGGTGATGATAACAGTTGAGGAACCTAGGTGTAGACTTAAGGAAAGAATATGACAGAAGGGGGCTGGAGAGATGGCTCAGCGGTTAAGGCACTTGCCTCCAGTGCCTAAGGCCCCGGGGTTCAATTCCCCAGGTCCCACATAAGCCAGACCCACAAGGTGGTGGCCCTGGTGCCTCTTTCTCTCTCTCTGCTTGAAAATGAATAATAATAAAAAAAAGAATATGACAGAAGGAACAAACGAGGCAATGCAAATCTACTGAGGCCCCTCTGAGCCTTCCCTGAACATCTATGCTTTGCTCCTGGTCAAGCCTGCTCCCTGGGGACCTGTCTCTTACCACTTACTGGTCCACGGTTCCCTTCCAGCTCATAGTTCCTCACCTGCTGTACACCATGGAAATTAATGTCCGGGCCAGGAATGGGCTGATTTCAGAATGTGGCGTCTTCGATACGGTATGGGGACAGAAAGGGGATTCTGAGCTCACTCCCTCTGGCTCTGGATTCAAGACACCTTGATTTGACTGGCTCTGTCCTTGCTCCTCAGATAGTGAGCACAGGTGGGGGAGGTCACCTGGATTTGATCAAGAAAGCCTGCGCCTTTGTGACCTACAGCTCACTCTGCCCTCCTGACGACCTGGCTGAGCGGGGGCTTCTGGACGTGAAGTCTTCCTTCTATGCTCAAGATGCGCTGAAGCTCTGGGAGATCATCTACCGGTGAGGCGAACAGGGTGCAGTGCAAGGGTGGGTGCCAGGAAAACAGAAGTTCTGTGCCTGGGTTGGGGGCCAACACCCTGACCTGGCCATGTGGACCAGGAGCCAAGTACTGACTCTCTGGCTGTGCTTTGCCTGGCAGGTATGTGGAGGGAATCCTGGATCTCCACTATAAGACAGACGCAGACGTGAGTGCTGACTATGAGCTGCAGAGCTGGTGTTGTGAGATCACTGACATTGGGCTGCAAGGAGCCCAGAAGCAAGGTAACAGGACTCTCTGCCCTGAGAACCCAGACCCAGTTATATGAGAGCTCCACATCCTCTCTACCTCTGTGGAACCTTCCAGATATAAAGACCTTCCTAGATGCAGTGGAAGCAATACTCATAAATGCTTAACATTCAACTATCCAGAAAGAACCCTGACTCCTAGCATTTGCCCATTTCTGTGGTTTGAACATCCCACTATCATGGCTGCCCAGTGTGATGTCATCCACATGCTGAACACCTGAGACCTTGCATCATGGACTCCTGTGATCCAGCACCTAGGAACATCCCTCTGATGGGGACCCTCCTAGCAGGCATCTCCTTTTCCTACCTCATCATGCCAACTGCCAGAGTTTCCTGAGAGTGTCCGGTGTCCTCTCTCCCTCTCTTATGCATTCCCCTCTTTGTGTCTGCTCTCTGTGCCTCTCTGGGTCTCAGCAGAGCTCCTCCTCCTGCATCCTTTCTAACTCTTGCTCCTTCTTCCAGGGTTTCCCACCTCCCTGAAGACTCGGGCCCAGGCCTGCCGGTTTGTCACCATGTGCATCTTCACCTGCACTGGCCAGCACTCTTCCATCCACCTGGGCCAGGTACTTCCTGAGGCAGGCAGCTGGAGTGCAGGAGAGGGACGTGAGCAGGGGAAGGGTTTTCATGCTCATGGATCTTGACTGTGCATCCATGCCCCTCCAGCTTGATTGGTTCTTTTGGATCCCTAACACACCCTGCACCATGCGACTGCCCCCACCCACCACCAAGGATGCAACGCTGGAGACACTGATGGCCACACTGCCCAGCCCTTACCAGGCCAATCTCCAGATGAATATTATCTGGCATCTGGGCAGACACCAGGCTGTTATGGTAAGAGCCAGGTGCCAGGATCCCAAGGATGGAGAAGCAGAGGAGGGGTGGTGTCCCTCACTGGTTGGGGCCATAAGCAGGCTCTAAGCTACCTTTCTTCTCCTTCCCAGGTGCCTCTGGGCCAGCACTCAGAGGAATATTTTTCAAGGCCTGAGGCCAAGGCTGTGCTGAAGAAATTCAGAGAGGAGCTGGCTGTCCTGGATAAAGAAATTGAAATTCGAAATCAAAGCCTGGACATACCTTATGAGTACCTGCGGCCCAGCCTGGTGGAAAACAGTGTGGCCATCTGAGTGTTCCCAGCACGGGCTGCTCCAGGGCAGGCACAAGCCCTTCCTTCAGAGCCTGCCTCCCCCTTCCCCAAGAGCCACCTCCCCGCAGTCTGTGAAGCACTTAGCTGGATTGTCTAGGAGTTTGCTTCCTCCCTCCACCCACCATCCTTTCTTCTCTTCCCTCCTCTCTTTCCCTCCACCATTATTTTCTTCCTTAGGGCAAATAGCCATATTTAGAAAATAGAAGTCTTTCAAGAAGAAAACAGCATGATAATATATATCGTCCCACAACACTTATGAATCAAATTAGATTTTGAACCTAAGTTGATTTTTAAAAAGATATTTGTGGGCTA
>PVHP010052866.1:0-10957 GCA_004024765.1 Zapus hudsonius
GGGGACAGAGGCTTGAGTCCTGGGTGCACTAAGCCCAGCCCGTTCTGTGCTCCCCTGCAGAGCGGAGAGCTGCCGGGAACCCGCAGCGGTTTTGAAGCTGAGGAGCAGCTGGGCGGCCCCAAACTGGGCCTGTATTGCAGACAGACCCCAAACCTCCGTGGAGAGACACTCCCTCCCTTCTCTGAAGGTGGATGGGACCGCCTCTGAGGACCGGCTCCCGCGGGGAAGCCTCTCAATTGGCACCAGGGATCTGAACCCGCGAGAGGGGACAGAGGCTTGAGCCCTGCGTGCACTAAGCCCAGCCCGTTCTGTGCTCCCCTGCAGAGCGGAGAGCTGCCAGGAACCCGCAGCGGTTTTGAAGCTGAGGAGAGGCTGGACGGCCCCAAACTTGGGCCTATATTGCAGACAGACCCCAAACTTCCGTGGAGAGACACTCCCTCCCTTCTCTGAAGGTGTAGGGGACCGCCTCTGAGGACCGGCTCCTGCGGGGAAGCCTCTCAATTGGCGCCAGGGATCTGAACCTGTGCGAGGGGACAGAGGCTTGAGCCCTGGATGCACTAGGCCCAGCCCACTCTGTGTTCTGCTGCAGAGCTGAGATCTGCTGGGGAACCCTGCTGTGGACCCCAAGCCGAAGCCGAGGAGAGGCCGTGAGCAGGTGCCCGGGTCTCAGTCCTCCAATGAAACCTCTGTGGAGAGCTTGGAATCTGCCCCAGGGGATAATGGCGGGAGCTAGTGGGGGGGGAGGGCTCGGCCCTCTGCTCCACAGGGGAGCAGAGAGCTGCTCGCAAACCCCATCTGCTCAGCCCAGGGGTTCGGGAGGGAGGGAGAGTCTGAACTCGGGTTCGGCCGGTGTCCAAAATCTGGATACCAGTTGAGGGGGTCAAACCTTTCCGGAGAGTCCTGGCGACATTGTTACTTGGTCACCATCTTGCTACGCCTCCTCACAGTTTTTCTTTTTAACTGAGGCATAATACAAAAAAAAAAAAACCCACAATAATGGCATTGAAAATTCACACATTCACATTGCAAAAGACAGCATTAGGCATGGCAAAAATAGATTGAACTATTAAGCGATTTAAAATAAGCAGGGCAACATCAAACACTAACTCTAATTCCAATAATTCTTCCCCCTTCCATATTTATTGGCAGTAATTAGATACATTGTATGAGAAAGTCTTGTGATGGTACCCCCATTTCCCTCCACCCTGTCCCCAAACCACTGGGTCCCCTCCTCTGTAGGGTTGCTGAACTAGTCCATGGGATATGGGCTAAATCCCATAATTCTAACCAGTAGCCAGTCTCTTGGAGTCCAATTCTGCTCTTCCAGGTCAGCTATTCACAGTCCCAGAAAACTTCTTCCAGTGCTGGCATCTCTCCTTGGCAGCCATCCACAGTCCTACCATTTCACTGGGATTCCACTGCAACCCATGATTCATCCTCATGGCTCCATCAGGTCTCCACACAGGAAATCCAACATACCTGATTCACACTGATCATGGCCATTTCTAAAACCAAAACCGTCCAATGACCCTCTCACTCTTCCTGCATTTATTACAATTACGTAGTACCAGGTGGGACACCAACTTGTTAATCCAGGGGAAACAAAGCATTCAGGCTCCCTACTTCAAAAGAGTCCACATTCTTCCTGTTGTCCCAATTCACATCACTTGGCCCAATCTCAGTGTTTGTAATCTCTCAAACAATTGCAGCTGAACAGGCAGCAGTTTTGGCCCAAAGGTATTTTTTTCCTGTCTGTGCCATTTCCATGTGCTCACATCAGTCCATTTCTACACAAAGCAACTCTGCAAAAGTTCTTAGGATACAGGCAGGCAGAACACAGCAAGCACAGTACTGACAGGCACAGTACTGACAAAGTACTTTCTTACCCTCTAAAGCCAAACGTTACGGTCCATAGTCCTTACTGCAATCAGGTCTTTCAACTCTGACCCTAATGGTCCATCAAACTGCACTTACAGCACTGCAAGGTGTCTCTTAGGCTGAGGTTTCAAACCCATCCATATTCCTCCTGCAATTCAGTGCCCAAAGACCAAAAGCCACAGAATCAGAGAAGAAGGAATTATCAGGCACTGAGAAATCATGAATATCAAGACTGATTTGTGTCTGGATGCTTGTGTTGTAAGCAGTCCAACCCTTCCTTTGGTTCTTACAATTTTTCTGCCACCTCTTCTGCAATACACCCTGAGCCTCGGGAAGTGTGATAGAGATGGCCCAGTGTTAAACAATTTACTGTCACTTCTTCTCAGCACTATGATGTCTTTTGAATTATCACAGTGGTCACTGCCATCTGAAAAAGAGAAGCTTCTCTAGACAAGAGTGAGTGTAGCATTTTTATATGGGTATGATCATTCTTTTAAAAAGTGTTTAGAAGGCAGTTTGGTTCACATAATATATGTATTTAGCCAGACAACAGCAGACATTACTCCCCTAGGGCTCATGACCACCTACACTATAGGGTTTTTACTAGGTCTTCAGAACCAGACATGCTTTCCCTCCAGTGAAGCAGGCCTCCAGATCAATTAGAGAGCAATTGGTTTCTCCCACAATAGACATGCCATCATCATATTGCATCAGTTGGCCATTTGGCCAGGCTGGTCAGTATTATGGCTTGCAAGGTCCACTGCATACAGTCATAATTTTTTCCAGCTTTCTGTCAGCTGGTTAACAGAGAGGAGGTTTCCAGCTCAGCTCCAGCTTGATTTTTCAGTGCCTTGCAGCCCAAGCATATGTAATCATCACCAATAGTGTCTTACCATCTCATTCTGGTAGAAAATCAAGAGCCTTAGCAATGGCCTGTAACACTGTAACTTTTTTGGGGGAGGGGCTTAGGACCCTCCTGGCCAACAACTTGCTGGAAGGTATCCCATCTCTGTCACTGAATTTTCTCTATTAACAATCTATGGCTACTGGCTGTGTAATTATCCAAAGTAGGTTTCCACATGGCTTATTCTAAACCTCTTAAATTTTGACTAACCCTCCTCCCACCCCTCCTTTGTTCAATCCCTTTCCATGACCCCCCTTAGGCCATTGCACCCCTAGTAATCTGTTCAGTAATATATATATATATATATATATATATATATATATATATATATATATATATATATATATATATATTTATCTTTTTTTATTTCTCTCTTCTCTTCTCTCCCTTATAGCCCCTGTCTAACTTTCTGGCCTATACCACTGACTTTCACTGCAAATCACATACAAGTATAAACATTTGTGGCTACCATCCACATATGGGAGAGAACATGTGGCATTTGGCTTTCTGGACCTGAGTTACCTCACTTAGTATAATCCTGTCCAGATCCATTAATTTCCCTTCAAAATTCATTTTTCTTTACTGTTGAATAGTACTCCATTGTGTAAATGAACTACATCTTCATTAACCATCCATTAATTGAAAGACATCAAGGCTGGTTCCATTTCCCAGCTATTGTAAATAGAGCCACAATAAACATGGATGAGCAAGTATTGCTAAGGTAGTGACTGAGTTGTTAGGATATATGCAAAGGAGTGGGTCATATGATAAATCTATTTTCAGCTGTCTCGGGAATCTCTACACTGCTTTCCACAATGGACAGTGTAGAAAGGTTGCTATTTTTCCACATTCTCATCAGTATTTATTTGTCATTTGTTTTCTTGATGGTAGCCATTATGACAGGAGTTAGATGGAATCTCAGAGTAGTTTGAATTCACATTTCCTTGATTGCTAAGAAGGTAAAATGTGCTATGACTAAAACCTACTAAATGAATGATTTGATACTTAAAAGAAAAATAAGTCTCTATTAGGAATTGTTCTTTAAAGGGAGTTAAAATGGTGTTTTGTTATAATGAAAGCTTCATCTTTTGTCATTCCTACTAGGGAAGCAATTTGCTACATGATCCCATACATGAATGTTTCTGCTGAAATGAACCAGTCCTTTTTCTTGATCATAATTTTTCATATTGATGGACTTTGGCAGAGCCTTACAGCTCTCACAACCTCTGTCAGCCCTTTACTGACGTTCTAAATAAAAGTGATATGCCTTCAGTGCAAAGGTAGCTAAATCAATTTAAGAGTTCTCTAGAATTTCCTACCATCCAGATTATCACTCCAAGATTCTTCTATATAAACTATCTGGACCTGTGAATGGTTGTACCAATGCTAGTTCCCAAGCTTGCAATGACCCTCCCCCACTCATGCACACAACAGTCTGACAAAACTTCTGCTCTTCCTTAAGTAATCACTTCAAATGTTAATTTCTTATAGAAGCCTTCTCTGATGATATAGATCAAATACTAAAATTTTCCTTTGTGATCTTATAATGTTTTTCAATAGGAATATTTTTCAATTTATATTCCAATGACATATATTTGAAGATCCTTTGGAGGAGAGTGCCAAAGTGATACATTTTTTGTTATCCTATAAGAAAACTATTCCTACAGTAAATTACATATTAATCCTTTAGTGAAGTATAATATGTGCTTGAAAGTAATGGTGATTTTTTAGGGAAGAAACTGAAAGTAGAAAATGTATATAACTACATTTGGGCCAGCATACTTTTAGAAGAGGGTAGATGCAGAGAAAGTTATGTTTGGGCCAAACTGTCAAACTGTCAACTGAAATCCCTTTTATTTATTTAGTGAGTTAGTTATTTAGTTTGTTCGTTATTGTTGTTCAAATTAATGTCTTGCTCTATCCCTGCCTGACCTGGAATTTCCTATGTCTTCATAGGGCAGTCTTGAACTCCCAGTGATCCTCTTATCTCTACTTCCTAAAGGCAGGGATTAAAGGAATGTACCACCATGTTCCACAAACAAATTTTGTTATAGTAAGCATCAAGTTTGATCTTCCACCAAAGAAAACCAAATGTGAATTTACATCAAGTTGTATGTAGAAATATGATTTTTGCAGGGAATAAAGGAGATGTTGAAGAAAGGAATTAAAATTAGAATCTGATGATAATGGCTGTCAAAAAATCAAGCAAATGTAATATACACTCTGGGGCAATGCCTGCTATCAAATTTTGGCAGACAGTCTGTTACCAAGCTGTGTCTTATTTTAAGTTTTATTGTGATAACATAGATCATTAGTGTCCTTACCCAATAAATAGCATGTTCCTTCCCTGTTGATCTGAGTCTTACTAAGGTTAGATTAGCTATTTGGAGTGTTTTTAAAAGCATTATGGATGTCTAACAAATTTAACATTGTAAGGGTGAGTCACATAAGAATAATTTGTAATCGATGTAGCTGGCTGAAGGTATATCCAGAACATATAAAGAACATTCACAAATATTTTTTTGCAAATGTGATATACCCAATTGAAAACAGTAAATAATTAATAGGTGCTTATCAAAATAAAACATTTTATTTTTATTTGTTTTTATTGTCCATAATAAGTTACAATATTTAGTAGGCAAACAATGAGTTGTTATCCCCAATTTCCCGCTGTCCTCCCCTCCCCAATCCGCTGGATAACCTCCTCCATGGGTCGACTGGATCAGTCCTTGTTACAGGGGACAATGGATAGCCCAGTATTCATCCAGGTTCTCCTGGCCATGCCTCTGGATAATCTCCCCCACCACGGCTCTCACAATCTTTCCACCCCTCTTCCCCATAGTTCCCTGAGTCGTGGTGGATGAGTATTAAGGCTGCTTTAAGGTTGTGAACTTAGGGGTTTTGTGTCAAACATTGTTGGTTTCTGTCTCACTGGCTTATCCTGTGTTGATTTAATGGCTGTGGCTTTGGGTCCCTTGTTCATCCCGACATTCTCTGTGGGGTTCCATATGGATCCTCCATGCTATGACTGTGGTGGTTCCTCTCTTGCCAGAATCTCAGCTATTGGTCTATGGTCGGTTGGTAGGGTTAGATGGACCCCAGCTCTCTCGCTGCATCCTGAAAAATACAAACACAATCTCCATTGGAAAGTGAGATCAGTGTAGGTTAACAAATATACTCAATTCTGGATTACCTAGATTCTATTTTTAGTAGCCTCCCCGTCAATCGCTCCCATAGTGCATCTTGTCTTTGGAGCCCAAGAATACGGGATCCGGTGCCTATCGCCCTGAATCTCAAGTTCCAGACAAGGGGGCCCCGTCACTAAGTGGAAAATTGGCCAAATTTGAAAGCTGTTGATTGTCTCCCCCAGGCCCAGGCTCCTCCGTTGCACAAGTGCTCCTTTCTTGGTTTGATGTTCTCTCCCAGTAAGGGGTGTGGTCAGCCTACTCATGACCGCAGATTGTGTTTTGTGTCAGTGGTCTCTGTTAACTACAGCTGTCATTGATCTGCCTTCTGGGGGCTGGATACCTTTCCGGACTTTGAAGGGTCTCTCGATGCTGATCGATGGCATTCTGTGGTTTCTTCAGCAACAGGGTTTTTCCTCAGGCCTGGGGAGGGCACTCAAGAGCTTTGACAGAATTCTGTCTTGTTGGAATCTCATGAGTCACTTTGGTCAACAGCTCAGTTAGGGAAGGAACCAGTGGTTGGAACCAGGGGTTGTCAGGCTGATCTAATTATTCACAGGCTTAGACTATCTCCCCTACTACACATGGCCCCTCTTGCCAGTCGACGGTCACTACTTTCAAAATAGGTTACAGTATTCTCATAAGAATTTTATATTTTTGAACCTAATATGGTTTATCCTCATGCTTAAGCCATTCCCCTCAGCCCATCCCTTACCACTCATTCATAACGTCTCATTTCTTTCTACTAGTCTGCATAACGAAAACGGTTATCCTGGTTAAGGACCACATATGAGGGAGAATATGCAGCGTTCGACTCTCTGTTCTTTTCAGAGTTCACTTAGTAAGATCTGCTCGAAGTCAGACCATTTTTTCCTAAATTTCGATATGTCATTTTTCCTTTCAGCTGAGTAAAATATGATCATGTAAATATACTACAGTTTCTCCATCAATTCCTCTATGGATGGGCATTTGGGTTGATTCCAATACTTGGCTATTATGAATTGAGCTGCTATAAATGTGGTTGTTCAAATGTTTCTGCGTCAAGATGTGACATCCTGTGTATAGATGCCTAGTAGAGGGATAGCTGGGTCCATTGGGAGGTCTATGTCCATTCTGTTCAGAAGTCTCCACACTTCTTTCCATAGCGGTTAAACAAGTTTGGAATCCCACCAGCAGTGAATGAGGGTTCCTTTTCCCCCTGCATCCTTGCCAGCAAGGATTGTTGTTGGTTTTCTTTATGATTTCCATTCTGACAGGGGTAAGATTGTATCTCATTGTGGTTTTGATTTTCATTTCCCTGATGATTAAGGATGCTGAGCACTTTCTTAGATGAGTCAAGGCCATTTGTGTTTCCTCCTCCTTGAATTCTCTGTTGAGATCAGTACCCCATTTTGTGAGGGGGCATTTTGGGTTTTTGTTATTTTTTTTGAATTCTCTGTAGGCTTTGGAAATTAGGCCTCTGTCTGAGTTGCAGCTGGTGAAAATCTTTTCCCAATTTGAAGGGGGTCTGTAGGCTCTGAGTATGGTTTGTTTGTCTGTACAGAAGCTTTTGAGCCTGATCAGGTCCCATTGGTTAAGTGTTTGTAGTATTTCCTGGACTGCTGGAGATTTGCTCAGGAAATTTTTTCCAACTCCTATTTCATTTAGAGTTCTTCCTATTTTTTCTTCCAGGGTGTTCACAGTTACCAGATTTATATTAAGGTTTCTGATCCATTTGGAGTTGATTTTTGTGCATGGTGAAAGGAGTGGGTCTATTTTTATTTTTTTAGAAGTGTTTATCCAATTCATCAAGCATCATTTGTTGGAGATGCTATCTTTGGCCCAGCGTACATTGTTGGCCCCCTTGTCAAAGAACAAATAACTGAAGTTACTTCCATTTCAGGCTGGGTCTTCAATTCTGTTCCATTGATCTGACTCTCTGTTTTTATGCCAGTACCAAGCTGTTTTCATTACAATGGCTTTGTAGTATGTTTTGAAGTCAGGCATGGTGATACATCCTGAGTAGGATTTTTTACTTAGAATAGTTATGGCTATCTGAGGTCTTTTGCCCTTCCAAATAAATTTAGAGATTATTTTTTCTAAGTCTGTGAAGAAAGAGGTTGGGATTTTTATCAGCATGGCATTGAATCTATAAATTGCTTTGGCAGGATTGCCATTTTTACTATATTGATTCTCTCTAACCATGAGTATGCAATATCTTTCCATCTTCTCACGTCCTCTTCTATTTCCTTCTTGAGTGTTTCAATATTTTCTTTATATAAATCCTTTACAGCCTTGGTTAGTGATATTTCAAGGTATTTGATTTTCTTTGAAGATATAGAAAAAGGGACAGTGTCTCTGATGTCTTTTTCTGTCTGCTTGTCTTCTGCATATAGAAAGGCTACTGATTTTTGTGTGTTAATTTTGTATCCTGCCACGTTGCTGAAGGCATTAATCACCTTCAAGAAGTTACTGATACTATTCTTTGGGTCTGATATATAAAGGATCATGTCATCTGCAAAGAGGGACAGTCTAATTTCTTCATTTCTGATTTGTATCCCTTTTATGCCCTTCGCTTTTCTAATCACTTAGGCTAGAACTTCAAGCACTATGTTAAAGAGCAGTGGTGAGAGTGGGCAGCCTTATCTTGTTCCTGAATTGAGTGGGAACTCCTTCAGTCGTTCCCCATTGAGAATGATCTGTGCTTTAGGAGTTTAGTAAATTGTCTTTATTAAGTTGAGGAATAGGCCATCTATGCCTATTCTTTCGATAGCTTTGAACATGAAGAGGTGATGAATTTTATCAAAAACCTTCTCTGCATCTATTGTGATAACCATGTGGTTTTTGTGTTTGAGCCAATTAATGTGATGTATTACATATATCAAATTGCATATGTTGAACCATCCCTGCATCTCTGGAGTAAAGCCAACTTGGTCAGGGTGGATAATATGTTTGATGTAGTGTTGTATCCGGTTTGCTAGGACTTTTTTCAGGATTTTTGCATCTAAGTTCATCAGAAATATGGGTCTATAGTTCTCATGTTGCATCCTTGCCTGGTTTCGGGATTAGGGCAATGGTAGCTTCATAGAAGGTGTTTGGAAGCCTTCCCTCTTTTTCTATGCTTCTTACAAGCTTCAGAAAGACTGGTTTCAGTTCCGTGATGAAGGCTTGGTAGAATTTAGCTGAGAAACCATCTGTTCCTGGGTTTTTCCTTTTGGGAAGGCTTTTGATTACATCTTCAATCTCTGTGGATGTGATAGGTTTATTTAGTGCATTTATCTGCTCTGGTTTAAGCTTTGGCAGTTGGTAGGTGTCCAAAAACTTATCCATTTCTTCCATGTTCTCTAGTTTTGTGGAGTAGAGGTTTTGGATGATTCTCCCAATGTCTTTGGGATCTGTTGTGATCTCACCATTGTCCTTTCTGATTTTGTTGATTTGGGCTTTCTTATTTCTTTGTTTGATTAGATTGGCCAGGGGTTTGTCGATCTCATTAACTTTTTCAAAGAACCAACTCTTTGATTTTCTATTTTTTAAATTGTTTTCTTTATTTCTAATTCATTAATCTCGGCTCTGATTTTAATTATTTCCTTTTGTCTTGAGCTCCTTGGGTTAGCTTTTTCTGTCTGTTCCAATGACCTTAGTTAGGTGGTTAGGCGATTGATTTAAGACCTCTCTGTCTTTGATATGAAGGCATTTAGCGCGATGAACTTTCCCCTCAGGACTGCTTTCATTTTGTCCCATAAGTTCTTATATGATGTGTTATTGTCATCATTTATTACTAGGAAATTCTGAATTTCCTGTTTTATTTCTTGGATGACCCAATCATTTTTTTAGGAGCGAATTATTCAGGTGCCAGTACTTCGTGTATTTTCTGGATCCTGTTCCATTGTTAATTTCTTCCTTTAATGCACTATGGTCTGATATGATGCAAGGAACTACATTGATCATCCTGAATGTGTTTAAGGAAGATTTGTGACATAAGATGTGATCAAATTTGGAAAAAGTCCCATGTGCTGCTGACAAGAATGTATATTCTGTGTCTTTGGGGTAGACCATTCTGTAAATATCTGTTATCCCCAGCTGGTCAATGGTGTCATTAAGCTCTGTTATGTCCCTGTTGATCTTCTGTTTGGTTTATCTGTCTAGAGATGATACAGGTGTATTAAAGACTCCTACTATGATTGAATTAGAGTCTATTTCTGCTTTATTTTTGAGTAGGGTTTCCTTGCACCCAAATTTGGTGAATATATGTTAATGATGGTGATATCTTCCTGCTGGATCATTCCTTTGATGAGTAAGAAATGACCATCATTATCCTTTTTAATTGATTTCAGTGTAAAGTCTATTTTGTCAGAGATTAATGTAGCCACACCTGCTTTCTTTTTACTTCCACATGCCTGATAAACTGTTTTCAAGAGTGACTTCAGGGGAAGATGGCTGACTAGCAGTCACGCTGCACACCTCAGGAAATAAGGGCCAGGGTTTTCAGCAGGGATCCAGATCATGGACAAAATCTGCGACCGCCCGATGAATTCCAGGCACCTCCGACTAGAAGCCACCAGCGTCGACCAGCGCTCCCAAGAGGCAGTGAGCCATCCAGGCAGGCAGGATCTGCCTTCCGGAACCTGAGGCTTTCCTTTGGCAGCTTTCCTTGTGTTTCAGTCCCCGCCCTCTGTCTATCCCGCCCCTAGACACTAGCGTGTCTTTCTCTTTCTAATTTTTGCTGTTTTCTTTTTTTAAATATAAATTTATTGTCCATAATGAGTTACATTATTTAGTGGGCAAACCATGAGTTGTTATCCGAAATTCCCCAATATCCACCCCTCCCCCTCCCTGATCTGTTGGAGATCCTCCTCCGTGGGCTGTCTTATATTAATTTTCATTCTCCATCGGCCTCCTTTGTAGCCCCTCCCCCCACCCTCAGGCCTTCAGCCTGCCCCTCCCTACACTGCTTTCTTGTTTTTTTTTCACGGTTCGACCGGGACCTCCATAGCCCCACCCCCCACCTTCC
>PVHP010052867.1:0-10957 GCA_004024765.1 Zapus hudsonius
CATTCTCCCTAGGGAACAGTGCACCCGCAGCAGGAGGAGGACCGGTTGGACTAATTTGGAGGGAGAGGGCGGGGAAGAGGAGGAGGAGGAGGAGGAGGAGGAGGAAGAGGAAGAGGAAGAGGAAGAGGAAGAAGAGGAGGAGGAAGAGGAGGCCAGGTGAACCGAGGAGCCCCCAAGAGGATCTGGACTGCCGGGATCGCTCCTGGCCGGACTCCGGCCCTCTCCTAGCTCAGGTGGGCGCGCCCGGCCCTCAGATCACCAGAGGCGCTCAGAGGAGAACGGAAAGTCGCGGCCCGGCTGCGCGGGATGCCTTTCGCCAAGCGCATCGTGGAGCCGCAGTGGCTGTGCCGGGAGCGGCGCCCGGCGCCCGGCCCAGACGAGGACGCAAACGGAGACAGCGCTGAGCTGCCGCTGCCCCTGCAGCCGCCGGGTCGGCGGGAGGAAGCCGAGGCACCGGGGCAGCAGGAGGAGACTCCCCGCATGCCCCTGGCACCTCTCGGGGTGCCACCACCCCCTCTGCCGCTACCAGCGCCTGCCGATCAGGTTCAGCCGCCAGCTGGCGAGGAGCCCGTGGCCGACGGGGCGAGCGCGGCGGGGGGCTCGGAGGCGGCAGAGGCGTTGGCGACCGCTGCGAGCGAGGCGTCTTCGGCGACGGCCGCTGCGGTGCTGCTCATGTTGGACCTGTGCGCGGTCAGCAACGCCGCTCTGGCCCGCGTCCTCCGGCAGCTCTCCGACGTGGCCAGGCACGCGTGCAGCCTCTTCCAAGAGCTCGAGAGTGACATCCAGCTCACTCACCGTCGCGTCTGGGCTCTGCAGGGCAAGCTCGGCGGCGTGCAGCGCGTCATTGGCACTTTGGACCCCAAGCAGGAGACAGTGCGTGAGTACCAGCGCCTCCCGCACGCTGGGCGTGAGGCTCCCGCGCCGCACCCTCTCGCCCTCCCCAGTCACCGCAATCTCAGCCCAGTGGCGCCGCGCCTGCAGCAACTTGCACCTTACTCTCTCCTTCCTTTCCCTCCCTCGCCCTGAGATCCAGTCCAATCCTCCTGAGTTCAGTTGCCCCGCAGACCCCTGATGGATGCGGGGACGCAGACTTGGGAGGGGGTGGCAGAAAGTTAAAAGCGCAGGCTCTGAACTCACTCTCAGACATCCTCGGACTGAGAACAGTCAGGAACGGAGGTAGAGAGGCTCTGTCATTCACCTCTAGGGCTTGCCTTCTACATCTTTGGGGGAAGGGAGGGGTACAACTTCTGTAGTTCTGTAGTTCTGATCCCACCCTACCAAGCTCTGTAACCCACCTCCTTGAGTGTAGTGGGTATCCTCTTAAGACTCCTGTGGGCACTAAGGTAGTCTCGCCACTTTTGCTGTGACTTCAGGAGCCCATACTCGTGACTTTCAATGGTGTGTGACCTACTGAGTAGTGGCTTACCTCCTGGACTGAAGTCTCACAGAGGTGCTTGGCTGAAATCCCTTTTGGTCCAGAGGGGCTCAGTGAGAAGGGCCAGGGAGGAGGGAGTGCTTGAATCCCCTGGAGATCCAAGGAGACCCCCCCCTGGGCATCTTTTCTGCACTTAGCAACCTAGGGTTCTTACTGAATGGCTCTTTGGACCACTTGCCCTCCAAGTATTCTGCAGGCAGTCCATCACCCGCACTCAGCTCCAAGTCCAAATCTATCCGCTAGAAGACTAGGTTTGAGCCAGTCCTAGCAGGCAGGCTGCTGGAAGAGGGTGAGAAATGATGTCAAGGGGATCACTGCGTGTCGACTTCACTCTTGAAGCACCCCAGAGCTCTAGATAAGTATGTCTGTGTTAGCTGCACTCTAAGCCATGCTCAGTCCTGCTCTCCCCCCCCCATCCCCCAGAATCATTTAGAAAGAAAAAAAAACTGGAGTTAGACAAGAGTGTTAGGCTGGCGCACTGGCCCGTTGGTTAGGAGTCCTTCTGAGATACTCTGGGCAAAGGTGATGTCAGCGGTTCTGACTTACGTAAGCTTCCTCTGTGGCTGTGGCTGTGGCTGTGGCTGTGGCTGTGGCTGTGGCTGTGGCTGTGGCTGTGGCTGTGGCTGTGGCTGCAGCAGCTGCGCTGGGAGTGCGCAGGGTGGGGGCGGGGGGGGGGAGGCCTGGGAGCTTCAGAGGCACCCTTCCCAGGGTGTTTCCGTGCACCTCACCTGCGCACCCAGCCCAGCCGCCTAGCTCCTGGTCAGCGCTGATCCAGGCATTTCTTCTCTCATCTCCTCCTGGAAAAACCCTTTGAACCCCGCCCCAGGAATTCACTGCTTTTCTGCAATAACAATAATAATAACCATAATGAATAAATGATGTGCCCGATCAGTTTTCGCAGCTATAAAAGACCTGGAGTTGGCTTAATGACTGGTTGTTTTAAAAGGGCAATTCCGGGGATGAGTTCTGGAAAGAATTAGGACTGCCCTAGGCCAAGCCGTGTTTTACTTTTGGAACTGGAAATGAGCTTTAATCCTGCCTCCTCTTTTACCCCAAACCACCCAGCAGGGGCAGAGCCTTCACTTTCAACAGTGCTGATATCTGGACATTGCAGTTGGGGGTGGGGGTGATTTCACGCCAAAAGAAATGGAGGGAAGTTGGGCAGACTGTGGAAAGGTGCATACATTTTCTGTGTGAGTGTGCAACACAGACATAGTTCTCCTTAAACAAAATTTTAAACACGTGAAAAAACTGTCGGTGTAGAATGTGTCACCCTGCTCTTTCTTTGGGAAGCACCAACGGGACAGTTATGGATCCAGAATTTAATTACTTTCCCATTGTTTCTACTATTTGGTGTATAAACTAATGGATAATGGAGATAAGATAGAATCACTAGTGTATTTTTAAATTGATGGATATATACTTTATTCATGTATATGTATCCACGAATAAGTGAATATGGGGCTAGTATAATATTCAGGGAGGGACTTAAAATCTATGATTTAAAAATTTCCTAAAATGCTGTCTCTATATTTTGTGTGCAGATCACTCTCTTTTGGTCCATTTAAATTTATGGTGGCATTGTCCTTGTTTGATTTCATAACTGGCATTACTTTTGGGTGTAAAAACATAAATAGCATGAGCCTTAGATTAAGTCTCCTAGAATGCAGAGCCCTATAGGAGGATTGCCTTGCAAGTTGTTTGAGAGAAGACCCCAGGAAGCATGGGGAGGAAATGAGGAAGTGAAAGAGGGAAATAGAAAAGCTGGTACTTGGTGTGAGGTAGCTAAAACTGTAGACAACTGGTGTTCACTCCAGCTAGGATCCTTGGCTCACACTCTGTGGATGGAAAGTAGCACCTGGAACATGAATTCATTCCCTGGCTACTGGGCCTAGCCCCACCTAAGATCCCACCATGCTTCTAGGGCCAGGTAGGTGCAAAAAGCCTGCTGTGTGCACTAGCATGTCTTCAAGGGTCTCTGGGAAAAGCAGAAGGGCTCTGAGTGGGACATCAGTGATATCAGACACATTATGTCTAGGTTGGCCAGAAGAACACTCAAAGTGTACCCCATGCCATGTCTGGGTGCCTTTACTCCCTGTAGAGCCTTCCCACCCAGATCAGTAAGCACCACACAGTCTTGTCACTGCTGCATCCTCAGAGAGCTGCTTGTTACACTGAATTAAGCCTGGGGGGGTATGGGGGGCGTTTGGAGCTATGCCATGATCTGTTGTACATTGAAGCCAAGTCATTCCTTAGGTCAGTCTGGGCTGGTAGGCCAGTTAAAGACTGAAGGTGTTATTGGTAGAAAGAGAGCTGTGGAGACAGTAAAAAGGGGTCAGATCCTGAATTCAATTTGGAAATACAATTGACAGGACTAACTGATTGGATAAGAAAAGGTAATTAAAGCTGGTTGACTTCTACTCTGGCTTACATAATTCATAGAAGGCGACACCATATATAGAAATAGGAAAGGCTAGTTGGAGAGGGGATACTTTATTTTTAATTTAAATTTGTTTATTTTTGACAATTTGATGCATGCATATAATGACAATGGACATTTTAATATGAAGGGAATGGAATAAGTAGTTTACTGTTTGAGCCTTGTGAGTTTGAGCTATCTAGTGGGTTGTAGGCAAATAGATGTGTATTGAGAAGGGATCAAGCTGGAGATGAAAATGTGATGCACAGAGGTAGAGATGGTGGGCGAAGCCTTAGACCTAGTGACAGTGCTAGGAAAGAAAAGATGGCCAGGACTTGGCTTAGACCTAGGAGAATCCAACTGTGAAAGTATCATGGGGGAAGAGAAAGACTGATTTTAAAAAAACAACAAGCAAACAGAAAACTAGGAAAGCTAGGAGTAACACATGCCTGCAAATCCCAGCCCTTGAGAAGCAGGAGACCTTGAATTTGAAGCCAGCCTGAGCTATATAGCAAGACTCTGGCGCGCACACACACACACACACACACACACACACACACACACACACACAATCAAAAAACAAGCACTTGGGCTGGGGAGATGGCTCCATGGATAAAGTATTTGTCACTTAAGTTTGAGTACCTGAGTTTGAATCCTCAGATGCCAGTGGAGTTCTGTAATCCCAGCAGAATGACAGCAAGATGGGAGGTAGAAATAGGAAATTTTCTCAGAAGCTCATGGACCAGCTACCCTGGTCAGTGGTCAGTGCAGCAGTGAACAAGTGAACAACAATGAGGAAGAGAGAGACAGAGACAGACACAGAGAAGAGAAGAGAAGAGAAGAGAAGAGAAGAGAAGAGAAGAGAAGAGAAGAGAAGAGACCCTGCCTCAAGCAGTGTGGAAGG
The DNA here is from genome assembly GCA_004024765.1 of Zapus hudsonius. NCBI lineage: Eukaryota > Metazoa > Chordata > Mammalia > Rodentia > Dipodidae > Zapus > Zapus hudsonius. The sequence goes on from PVHP010052867.1 coordinate 4,759, forward strand.
CAAAGAGAGTGCCACACTCACACACACTCACACACCCACATGCATCATACACCATCATATTATACACACTCAAAAAATAAATTTAATAGAACCAAGTGTTGGGTATAGCTCAGTGGCAGAGTACATGCTTAGCATGTGAAAGGTCATAGGTTCCATTCTCACCACTGTGAGGAAAAGAAATCTAGAAGAAAAATTAAGAAGGTGCTTTAGCAATGGGAGTGGTGGCTAGAATGGTAGAATGCTTGCATAGCACATTGTGGGCCCTAGATTCCTTCCCCAACACTGCTTAAAAGAACATGAATGGGAGAGAAGTCATATTGGTTCATTTCTGAGACTGAGATAAATGCTGCGAAGGGAAGAGATCACTGAGTTTGGTAACCTGTAATCAAGTAATGACCTTGACAGGAGCCATTTCAATAGAGATAAAGGCCAAACACTAGGGGTTGGAGAAAGAATAGGAGGGTGGAAGAGGAAATAGCAATGACAAACAACTCTTGTAAAAAGTTTTACTCTGAACGGATGTGGGAAAGTAGAACAGAGGCTGGAGGGAAATACATTATCAAAGGAATTTTTCTTTAAAGGTATAATAGGTATGACTGGATTCCATGGAGAGGAGTAAATTGGTGCTGGAGGAGAGAACTGGAAACTAAGGAAGTCCTTTAGAAACTGAGTTGTGGTGAGATGAGAACACGATTTCCCCCCTTGGAACCTGGAGGGAAGATGGCACATTTAGGCAGAAATGTAATTAGGCTAGTGGATGGACAGAGGTGAGGTGGGATGGGGTCTTTCCCTTTCCCATGTAAAAATGACATCCATTTTCTCTATGGAGTGTGTGTTGAGATCATCAGCTGGGAGCACGTTGGCAATGTGAGGAGTGCAGTGAAGGTGTTAATAAGATGTCTGGGGGGCATGTCTGCAGTAAGGAAGTGTAGCGGGATTATCTGGCTGTATGAAGAGCCTTCTGAAATTTATGGTCATAAAGTTGAAGCTAGTCAAGCTTTTCAGTCACTGACACCTGAGACTTTGAAATGACTTCATGGGCCTCAATGCCAAACTGTTCAGCCTTAGATATTTTAATGCTCTTGGCCTTTCAGATACTGTTGATTATATCAAGTGACTGGGTTTTTAAGTAAAATCTACATTAATGCTTTACATTCCTAAAGAAAAAACCAAGCAGGCAGATATAAGTGTTCATCTCATTTAATTTTCATAAAGCAAACAACTCATGAAAACACCACCCAGATCAAGAGATAAAAACATTGTTATGCCTAAAAGTACTCTTCTAGGGCCACCCCTCCCCATTATCAGCTGCTGTCCATGAACTCAAAGGTTAGCACTCTCCTGATTTCCTCCCCATGAATTAGATTTGTAGAAGGGTCTTACACTTAATTTTGTGTGTGCATATGTGGGTATACATGTATGTGTGGATGGGTGTGGGTGAGGAGCCACATATGTGTTTGGAGGCCAGAGACAACTTGGAGTGTTGCCCCTCGGAAATGCCATCAACCTCTTTTCTTATTATCCATAATTAGATACGCTTAATAAGGGAATAATGTGTTGATGTCCCCAATTCCCCTATTTCCCTCTTCCCTGTCCCCAGTCAGTTGGATATCCTCCTCCCTATAACCACAGCCAATTGGTCGACCTCTTTTAAGTCAATTTATTTCATTGTTCTGGAACTCACCAAGTAGGCTAGACCAGCTGGCCAGGGAGCCCCAGGGATCTTCCTGTCTCTGCCTCCCACTGCGCGAGGATTACAAGTTTACAAGCATGTGCCACCATGCCTGGCATTTTTACATAGGCTGTGGGGTTCAAACTCAGGTCCTCATGCTTGCAAGGCAAGTACTTTGCTTTTTGAACTATTTTCCCAGCCCAAGTTTTTAATGTTATATAAGTGGACACACACACACACACACACACACACACACACACACACACACACACACACACTTTTAGTGTCAAGCATTTTTATTTAACGTTATGTTCATTTTTTCCATGATACGTGGCAGATTGCTCATTTTAAATGCTGAATGAAATTCCATTCTGTGCATACCGTTACCATAACTTGTTGATCCATTTTCATGATAGTGGAGATTTGCCTCCATTTTAGGGCTGTCTTTATGGATACCTTCTTCTTCGTGCTTTTTTTTTTTTTTTTGGTGAAACAGGATCTCACTATGTAGCTGAAGATGACCTTGAACTTCTAATCTTCCTACCTCTCCCTTACCTCCTGATTACTGGATTTATGCATGTGCACCACCACCTTACTAGGGATCAAACCCAGGTTTTCATGCATGCTTAGGCAAGCACTCTACTAAGTGAGCTCCATCTCCAGCCCCTCTATATGCCTTACTTATATTCATCTGGTTGGCATGTATCTAACAATTAAATTGCTGGGTCAGAGAGGATGGATATATTTGACTGTAGTACATGCCACATAACAGCTTTCTTACCTGGCTGTACCAACTGAAGCTCCCAAAGTTCCAGTTACCCTGCATCTTCACCAGCATTGGTAATGTCTTTTTCTTTCTTTCTTTTTCTTTGCATTTATTTATTTTTTGTTTTTTCAAGGTAGGATCTCACTCTAGCCCAGATTGATCTGGAATTCACTATGTAGTCTCAGGTGTGGTATGGTGTGGTGTATTATAGTGTATGCATGTGTATATGCAGATGCACGTGTCCTGTGTGTAGCAGAGGCCAGAGTAGAATGTTGGGTGTCTTTTTATTTTGTTCTTCCATGTTTGGAATTTCCCACCATGAACCTGGAACTGTTTGTTTTTTTTTTCCTTTCTGTCTTTTTAAAAAATTTTATCAGACTGGTTGACCAGCAAGCCCCAGTGATCCTCATGTCTTCATCCCCTTCCATATAGAACTTGGGTATGTGCCTAAGTCCAGCGTTTTTTCTTTTTTTCTGGGAGCTGAGGATCCAACTCAGGCCCTTCTCAGGCTTTCTGCTTGTGCCATAGGCACTTTTACCTGCTGAACCATCTCCCTAGCCCTGATATTATCTTTTTAATTGAACCTACTATTGTGATTATAGCATAAAACCTCATAGTATATTTAAATTGCATTTTGATGACTATAAAATCAGACACCTTTTCATATTTTTAAAAGCAATTTGGGTATTTTGTGAATCACCTATTCGAGACCTTTGCTTAGTTTTTAATGTGTTTTGTAGCCTTTTCTTATTAACTTTTAGGAGCATTTTTCTATATTTTGAATATGAGTCATATGTCAGCTCTAGGAATTGAAAATACATCCTGTCGTCCTATGGTTAGGTGTTATAATTTGATGATCAGAGGTTGATGGTTTTAAATAGTCTACCTTATAAATCTTTTTCTTCTTGTGTTCTCTTCTATTTCTTCTTAAATTCTTCCCTGAGACCATGAAGATATTGCCTGTGTTCCAGAGTCTTTTGTCCTGCCTTTGCTATTTAGACTTGGCATCATATGGAATGGATATTTCCAAATGATACAAGATAGGAGTCAAGATAATTTTCCTCCATATGGATGCACACTTGACCTACTGCCGGCTGTTGGAAAGACCACTGCCCCTCCCCATTGCTGTGCAGCAAAATCTTTGCCATTCATTAAGTGGATTTCATTTTCTAGCTCACACTTCTGAGATTTGCCAGTCCGCGGTAAGCCTTATCTTAATTATTCTTCATACTGATTCTAGAAAAGAAATAACATTGTTTTCTGACTTTAGGGTTGCAGATCGGGATTCAGGTAGCAACTGCTAGAAAGTGATGACATTCAGAATTATGATCCAGTTGTGAGTCTATATTCTGTATTTCCAGCTACTAGCGTTTTCTACCATGTGTTGCAGCCACCAAAACTTGGGGAATTACCATATTAAAATCAAGGCCACTTGGTAAGCTTTATCTCTTACTTTCCAACTCATTGCCTTCCCCATCTTCTCTACTTTCCACCTTAGTTCAGTCATACCAAATTACCTGGTGCTCTATAACCTACTAGACTTTTTTATTGTTTGTGCCTATGCATACACACTCTTTCCAGAACACTCTAACTGGTGAATGTCTTTGTTCTTTGACAGTCCACTGGCAATCCTCTTCCCTGTGAAATGAAACCTAATTTCCTGTCCACCACTTTGCCCAACTTTTTGAGAACTCTGTGCTCATCTTTCTTTTGGCTTTGCTTATTCTTCATAGCAGACATTATCAGTGCCCTGTCTATATTTCTTCACCTCACTCCTCTCTTGCTGAAGGCCACTTATTGCAGACTCCAGAAACTCTACTCAGGGCTTTTTTGTCTGTTTAGTAGATCATGGTTTCCTTTGTGCCTAAGTAAGCCAGAGATGCCAGCAAGTTAATGGCCCTGAAGCACCATTCAGTGAAGAACAAGGACCTGGGGGAACCCCAGTTGCAGCTTCCTTGCTCTTTTGCAAGGAGAATGGGTAGCCTGCTCTACAGCATTCTCCAGAGTTCTTTTATGTAAGACTGAGGTCTGATGGGTGTTTCTGGGGTCATCTCTACCTAAACTGTATTGCACTTGTACTTGCAATCATACAATCTACTCTGGGACAGCCAAAACCAAAACTATCCACTGGATGTTTATTTCTTTGCCATTCTGAGGATTGAACTCAGGGCCTCACCTGTGCTAGGTGAGTTCTCTATAACTGTGCTGTGTCACAGCCTGGTTTGCTGGATCTTTAAACACATGAAGTAAACTTTAGGCCTGGGAGTATGGTAAAGGCAATATTTCTCTTTCTTTTCCCTTGAAATATATTCCTCAGGGTTATTATACTAGCCACGCTGTGGCCCCTGCCAGAATGCTCTGCAGTGGGTCTGAATATACCTACTAATTGCCCTTGAAAGCAGACACAGCTTGGCTTTCTGATGGTGTGGGAGCTCTTCAGTGTATTAGTAGTAGTGAGAGAGGCACAAAAGGAACTCAAGCCTGTGAGGACAAAGCACAAAACTTCTGTTTCTAACTGTCCCATCAGCGAGCCTCTGGGAGTTCTGCTTATTGTCATGTGGAATGGATCAGTGACAGCCCAGGAGATCCCAACTCCCAATTTGCGAAACATAATTTTAGCCAGAGCAGACTTTGGAAACTACTAAATCCTGTAGGAGCTAGGAAGCTCACACATTGAATGAACTGATCATTCTGGCTTGGTGTGGCAACACTAATCATGAGTTCGTGTTGGTTTAGGAAGATAAACTTGTTTTTCCTTCTCTTTCTGTTCATCCTACCACTCATTAAAAAAAAAACCTTTTGCAGTCTGCTTAATATGTTTCCTTGGATGTCTCAGTAATTGTGGTTAAGTTTCTTTTTCTCTTGGCTCTGCAGTGTGAGTTTCTCTGAGATGTCATGAGATCTTAATAGCTCTATTCAAAGCTGTTTTTAAACCCATCACTGAACTAGTGAGAAGAAAAAAAATGTCTTCAATATCAGAGCTTTCAGCCTCTCTTTGATGGACATTACTTTTCAATTGCTATGACATACGAGTCTCTCCTGTCATACACTATCCCATGAGTTTGGAGGATTGACCCTTGGAAATTTTAGGGTCAATGAGAATTTTAAATATACCTGGAGTTTTGTTTTAAATATTTATTCATTTATTTGAGAGGGAGAGACAGAGAGAAACAGAAAGAGTGAGTATGGCTGCACCAACACCTCCTGTCACTGTAAATGAACTCCAGATGCATGTGCCTCTTTGTATATCTGGCTTGACTTGGGTACTTGGGACTCAAACCCAGGTCATCAGGCTTTGCAAGCAAACACCTTTAACAGCTGAGCCGTCTCTCCAGCCTGGAATTTTGTTTTGATAGTTCAGTTTACTTTTCAATTACCTTGTTAAAATCATGGGACATGAGATGTTGGGTATCTGTGGAAAAAAGTTAAAAATAACATAAGAAAGAACAAAACAACAATTACCAAAAACTCTTGAAAATTATTTTCACATTAAGAATTCTTTCATCAAGAATGCTTCATGAGAGCTGGGGAGGCAGTGGATAAGATACCAGCTTCACAAACATGACGACCTGAGTTTAATCCCTATGACTCACATTAAAAAAGCCAAGCATGGTGGCAGGTACTTGTAATCCCAGTTTTGGGGAGGGGGAGAAAATTGGATCTGTTGGGCTCATTGGCTAGCTCCAGGCTAATGAGAGACCATGTCTTAAAAAGAGATGGATAGTGTACCTTAGGGATGACACCCAAGGCCTACACACACA
>PVHP010052868.1:0-10957 GCA_004024765.1 Zapus hudsonius
TTTCGACACAAGGACCTCTAAGCTCGCAACATTAAAGCAGCCTTATTACTCACCCACCACGACTCAGGGAACTGAGCGGAAGAGGGGGCAGAAAGATTGTGAGAGCCGTGGTGGGGGAGACGGTTCAGAGGCATAGCACCCATCAGTAACAACTCACTTGGGCCAGGAAGACCGGGATGAGTACTAAGATATACAGGATCCCTTGCCACAAGGACTAATACAGACAGCCCACGAAGGAGGATATACAACTGATCAGGGATGGGGAGTGGGGGAATTGGGGAAGTCGGGATAACAACGCATGGTTTGCCCACTAAATAATGGACAATATATATTAAAAATGCTTAGCAACTGTATATGCAAATATCCATCTATTCAGAATCTTTTGAATAAGTATATTTTGAAGGAATAAATACACACTGTGGGTCTTCTTACATAATATTCATAGATGGTAAAGCTAGTACCATCTATTTAAGATTTATTTACCAAATTATAAATAGTGAGAAGGGAAAGTGTCTATTAAATTTTGGAAGTGCGTTTACCTCTGAAGGAAAAGAAGAGGATATTCTTGAAAGCTGGTTCATTAGTAATTATATTTTGTCTATTAAGCGAGTGCTTTGATGCTTTATGCAAATTCATTTGATTACTAGTACTCACAATGATTCTTAATATTTTGGACATTCATTCCAAAGTATATTTCAAATTTTAATATGTCCCTAAAATTAAGGAACAATGTTAAAAATCATAGACATGAATCAAAATTTTCTTATAAGCATTATGCTGGCTATCTACTTTACCTATCTCTCTTTATCAAGTGGAGGGCTGCCATTTCTAAATTTCTATTATTTTGTTGGGTATCACATGATAATTTCAACAATAACTTATAAATAGAAAAAAAAGTTTACCTTTGGTTCACGGTTATGGAAATCTTGGTCTGTGGTCAGATGTATCCATTGATTTTTTATCTGTAGGGAAACAGTGTATATAACTATTGCAACATATGGCCCAGGAAAGTTATTCATCTCCCCGCTGGGTTGGCAGAGAAAAAGGAGATGTAAGTTTGGGGGTTCACAATGTAGGATCAGGGGGAGGAGGAGGGAGAGTAGGATAAAAGGGTGGCATAAAGAGGAATTTGCAGTAAAGCAGAATAACCCAAAAGAGTTGGGGGGGGGTGGAGAGGGTTTGTTCATCGTCTAAAAACTGTTCTATGAGGCAGGGTTGTTGGGTGATGTGCAGAAGTGTGGGGCCGAGAGTAGTTTGTCATTTCCTGTTCTTAGCTCACAGGTATCTTCAATTATCATACCAGGAGGCAGCCCCAAACTCACAGGAATATCCTGGCCAGGGGCAGTAGAAAGTGAGGAAAATGGGTAGAGAGCCTATGGCAGATAGGGCATTCCAACCATATCCTTTGTAAGAATTCTTATAAAGATGTAAGACCTCCCAATAGGAATTGCCCGTTCTTAACAATGCTAAACTGGGGACCAAACCTCTGTGAGAAATTTTAAATCCAATTATAGAAGCTTCCAATCAAATGGCATATTACCATTTTTAAAACTCCTGGAACATCAAATTTATTTACTGAATTTTAGAAAATAAAAAGAAGTGAAAGAGTACAATTTTTAAGACTTCTATATGCCAAAATGTAGACCTAATCTTTCTACAGATTTTGAGTTTTTAAAAAAGTATATTTATTCTCAATAATGTAATAATATAATGTGTACATTATATGAGCAATTTTTATGGTGATATGGCCATTTTCCTCCTCCCTGTCCCCAATACTCTGGAGGTCCTCCTCATTGGGCTTGCTGAGCTAGACTGTGAAATAGGGGGTTATGGATTGTAGGAGAAGTAGCCAATTTTTTTTTTTTTTACTTTGTGTGTAGTTGCTGAGGGGTCAATGTCTCTGGATATTCTCCCCTATCATGGCTTTTACATTCTTTCCACCCCCTCTTCCACTCAGATCCCTGAGTCATGGTGGGTGAGTTTTTAGGTCTGCTATACTGTTGAGAATTTAAGAGTCTCTGGGTTTTTGCTTTGGATTGTGTTAGGTATCTTCAGTGTCTGTCTCCATTATACTTTCACAGGTCATCTGAAACATGCAAATAGAATTCCAAACAGTGAGATCAATATAAGTTAAAGGAGACAAACATTGTTATCTTTGTTTAGTGGGGGTTCCCCCTTGGAGCCCACATTCTTGGTCCACATAAGAGTTTACCATGGATCCCACTTCCAGTTAAGGGTTCCTCGTCACTAAGGGGATCTCTTAGCCAATTAGCAAGCCATTGATTACCCACCTAGGTTTAGAGTAACTATTGCACAGATGAGCACTTCTTGGCTTGCTGGTCTCTTCCATATAGCAGTGTGTTCAGTATTCTCGTGACAACTGTCTGTGTTGTCTATCAGTCGTCTGGGCTTTTTCTAAATATCATTGACTAATTTCCCCTGGCAGCTCATGCAACACCTTCCATTGCTACACACGCTACCATCTGGGTGCTGGTTACCATTCTGGATCAGGCAGGGTCTCTCATTGTTGTGTGACAGCACTCTGTGGTATCTTCAGCAATAGGGTCTTAGCTGTTGCCTGTGGTAGGCATTCAAGAGCTTTGACATAGCCAGTCTTATTTTGGGGACCTATAGATTACTTTGATCAACAGCTTTGTATGGGAAGTAATCAATGACTGGGACAGGGAGGTGTTTTTATTCACAATTTTCCTACATAATATCTGCCCTCCTTCACCATGAATATCTAATATTGACATTCAGCAGGTCTTGTGGAAGATAAGGCAGCTACTGTGACATTATGAAGTAATAGTGTCTTAAAGAACTCCTCCCCATTTTCTGGCTCTTACATTTTCTTCCCCCACTTCCAATATATTCCCACAATTTTGGAGATTGTAATAGAGATATTTCTTTTAGCACTGAGCACTCAGCCATTATTACTGGTGTAGGGTTTTGGAATTCAGGAGGGGGTCCCAAAGATTTATGAACCCCAAGTTGGGTTCCATCCTAGTCTTTAATGAAGAATAAAAAAGAGACTCAAGAAGGCAAATTATGAAGTTTTCAGTTTATTTGGAGAGAAATCACAAATTGTGGTGTTTGTTTAAGGGAAATTCAGATCTGGGAAGACCAGGGCATGTTTTTATGTGGAAAACATATTTAAGAAAGATGGAAGTTTAGGGGAAAACTGGAGTAAGGCTGCTAGCACATGGAAAGCTAAAAGAAACCGTGGCTTCCAGGAAAGGATTAGAGAGGGCTGTGAACACATGAAAGGTGGAATCTAGGAGAAATGAAAATGTCATTAGCCTGGCCATGTGCTTTCACAGGGAGGAAAGCTAAGAGCGCAAGCTTAGAGAGTTTAGTGAGGAATAGCTGAGGGTAATACTTATCAGGACACACATGGCGTCTGTCATGTGCTTTCCTGTGGAGGGAGGCCACGAGAAGATTAGCAAGCACCTTCTTGGTAGATCCATTGTGAAAGATGCACATGGTAGATTTAGAGACCATAGGAAGGTGGTATATACAGTCAAGGAAAATTTTGATTCAACTATAAGATAGAGACAAGCAATGTGGCTTAAATCAGGAGATGACTATGTTTGCCCATATCTACCCACCTGTATAGTGTCAGCTTAAGTATGTAAAGGGAACATCTGCCTGGTGAATTTGGAGGGTGTACCGCAGAGTCCGTCCACACCTGAGACAGCTAGCTGGGGTCCAAGCCTGCTAGACTGTGGACAGCAGAGTGTGTTGTAGATCAGTCTTAGTCAAACACAAGTTCTAGTTTTGCCAGGAAAGATATCAGGTAGAGAGGCATCTCCTGGTTCTGTCTGGTCCTCAATCCCTGAGACTGCCTAAAAGAAGCAAGTTTTCTCATGTTCTCTCTCATAAGTTTCAGAATTTTGGTGAATTTTTCATCTTCTCAGGAGTTACTGTTATCTGAGTAAAGAATATTTTATGACCAAGTGAGAACAGCACACTAAGCAATGGTCATGAACAAAATTCAAATATTTATAAGGCAATTTGATTGGCACAGCATATTAATTTAATCAAACTAAAGTGATGCCTTCATAGGATATATGACCCTCCCAGCCATAGGCTTTTGACTATTTTTTCTGTACTTGGCATGAATTCCCCCCTATGAACAGGCCTAAGATCCAATCAGAGAACAGTTACTTATACCCATAACAGTTATACCACTATTACAATGTAGTGGGGGAGGGGATGGTAACAGCAGGGTGAATACCTGAAATTTCATTCATTGTACTTCCTCCAGAGTTCATATCTCAGTGTACCAAATAATTGGACAAGCCCAGATAGAGAGCATTGCACACACATTTATTTATATCAAAGTAAATTCAGAGGATTCAGGAGTGGGATTAGGGAAAGTAGCTCATACCTTAATTAAAGGAAGTGAGAAGTTACAGAGATCTCCAGCCACTGGTGTCGAGAGAGCATGTAGGGGAGGTTTTAGCCAAAATTTGTGTTTCTCAGCCAAACAAGCAGAAGAAGGAAGGATATGAGGGCTCCCCTCATGAGACAGAGAGCTTCATGTGGGAAAGAACCCCAGTCCCTCACCACAGCCTAATAGGTCCTTACCTGAGCCTTGGAAACTCAGAGGCCCTCTGCTGGGCCCTGTGAAGAAGAGGCAGAAGTTCCTGATTCAGTGAGTATTCCCTGGCCCAAGTGGTCTATCTTTGACCAATCAGTTTCAGAATTTAGGTTTGAACTCTAGTTGGACACCTCCCACTCGAAGGAAAGGGATCAGGCATGGAATCTTTGGAACTTGCCTGAAAGTAGGAGTTAACTGTCACAACATCATGTGGATTTCTTGCCTGGCTTGTTAATTGTGTAGCAAGATTCTACATATTACTATGTTTACATATCATGATATTACTATACTTGCTCATCCAAGTTTATGGTTTTCTTATTCACTAAGTCTAAAAATCAAATCAGCCTAGATACCCATCACCTGATGGACTGATTATGAAAATATGTTACAGATGAAAATGTAGCTGGAAGGAAAAAATTATGAATTATACAGAACAATATATGGATCTGGAAAACACTATACTGAGGTAACCCAAGTTCAGAAAAACAACTGTGTGAAGTTTCACATCTGAGGATCATGTATTCAAATTTTTACACTTCTATGCAAGTTTATAACATGCCAGGAAGCTAGAGCAAACACATGAAAGGCCTGAAGAGGTGATACTTAAATGGGAAAGGACAGTAAATATGTAAGCAGAGTGGTGGAATACAGGATGGAAAGTTTCAACTGGGGTAAGGAAAGGGGAGTGGCAAGATGGAGCAGTTAACAAAATAAAGAGGCTATAAAATGCATAGGGAGGGCTGGAGGGATGACTCAGCGGTTAAGGCACTCGCCTCCAGTGCCTAAGGCCCCAGGTTCAATTCCCCAGGACCCACAGACCCACAAGGTGGTGGCCCTGATCCATATTCTCTCTCTCTCTCACGCTCTCTCTCTCTCTCTCTCTCTCTTTCTCTGTATCTTTCTGCTTGAAAATGAATAAATAAAATATTTTAAAAACACATAGGGAAACCCATTTCCATAGTAACTACTTTAAAATATATTAAAGAAATCTAGGCATGGTAGTGCACACCTTTAATCCTAGTACTAAGGAGGTAGAGGTAGGATATGAATTTGAGGCCACCCTGAAACTTCATAGTGAATTCCAGGTCATCCTGGACTAGAGCAAACCCTAGTTCAAACACTCCCCCTCCCTCCTGGAAAAAAAAAATCTTTGAGGCTGGAGAGATTGCTCAGCAGTTAAGGTACTTGCCTGGAAAGCCCAACAACACAGGTTTGATTCCCCAGTTACCCACATAAAGCCAAATGCACAAATTGGTGCATGCATTTGGTGCATGCATCTGGGAGTTTTTTTGCAGTGGTAGGAGCCCTGACATGCCTGTTCTCCCCCCCCCTCTCTCTCTCTCTCTCTGTCTCACTCTTCTCTTTGTGCTCGCAAATCACACACACACACACACACACAAAAAAAAAAAAAAAGAACTGTAATTTGGGCAGAAACTTCTTATGAGTGTGGACAATGCTGCTTTTAGAAACCATGAGTTTATTTTATATACCCTGTGTCGGGCGTGGTGGAATTCCTTCTAGTATGTGATCCCAGGGTGCCTGTAGACAATACCAACTGTAGCTAAGTGACTTTTGCTGACATCAGTACATGTGGCAGTTGTAGGACATCAAAAGGTCAAGTTGGCAAGAAGCAGGAAGCATCCTACCTGTTGTTCAGCAGTTTTAGTCCTAAGTAGTACAATACAGGCTAATTAGACCAGATTTGGCATCTATACTCTTAATCTACAGTGGATCCACCCTGCAAGCTCAACCTTTGTGCTAAGAAAATCTAGTAGGAGAACCCAATGGGAACATGACCAATCTGCAATATTTCATATATTAAATTTCCCAATTGAAAAAACCTAAATATTATTCCTTGATATATTACAGACAACTATTCTGTAAAACAACAAAATATTTTGGGGAAAGGAGAAATTAAAAAACAGTTTTGATGGGGCCTATGTAGTCCATCAAATCTATAAATTATATTTTAATAAAAATCTATAACCTTGAAATTAAAAGCTGGCTGGAAGCTATACATTTGGCCTTCTAGATAACTCATGGTGCAAAAGGTAGTAAGCCCTAAGTGAGCTACTCATCCAGAGTGCTAACCAACTTTTTTTTGTGGATCAAATATTCTAAAAAAGAATACATCTGGAGTGAATATTTACAAACTTCCCTTGTCATCGTTCCCTAACCAATACACTGTAATAATGACATGCATGGCATTCTCATTGTAATGTATGTCACAGACAATTATAGATAGTTTTAAAGCTATGTGCAAAGGTGATATTCAAATTCCATGCTATTTTGATTAAGAAATTTGAACACCTATAAATGCTGGTATCTGCTAGAGTTCCTGGAGCCAACCCTCATGAATAATAATGAACTACTGCTTTTATATTTTTCATTCTGTAATCATAGCAATAGTAAAATTACATATGGTGCTGGAGACATGGCTCAGCAGTTGAGGAACTTGTCTGCAGAGCCTAAGGATCCAATTTTGATTCCCAAGTACCCATGTAATGCCAGATACCCAAGATGGCTCATGTGTCTGGAGTTGGTTTGCAGTGTGTTGTAGTCAGCTCACACAATGGAATGAATCTCCAAACCAGGCACAGTTATGGGAGGAGAGGATTTACCGAAGCTATAGATCCAGAGGAAGTTCAATAATAGTGAAAGAAGCAGGTCCCCTTTCACAGGACCAAGCACAGGGAGAAAAAAGCCATTACCACCAACATACACCAAACAGCAAAAAGGTAGAGCTAGGAGAGAATTCCTTCCCTTTATATAGCCTTATGGTGGGGTCCTGTTGTTTCCCAGACTCCTTTACTCCCTGAGTGTCTTGTATTTCCCTCCTGCACTGCCCTCCCAGGAAGGGAAATGTGTTTCTAACTTTCCTGAGCTTCTTGACATCTTGCACCCTACTGAGAGGGCTGCCTTCCAGAAAACAACTTCAAAGACCCACTCAAGATTACTAAAAAACTCAAATCAACAACAAAACCTAACCATTACACAGTGGTTAGAGGCCCTGCCACCCTGGCATGCCCATTATCTCTTTCTATCTGTGTGTGTGTGTGTGTGTGTCTGTCTGTCTCTCTCTAATAAATAATTTTTAAAAATACATATAAAGACTATCCTAATGTAATGTTATATCACATCTTGTGGACTTTTTCACTCAATTTGACCAGTTGAGTCAAATTATTGTTTTATTAACGTTTATGCTACTCATAAATATAATATCAAATATCTCCATTAAAAAAACCCTGAACTAGTTTAGGAAATCAGTTTGTAATAAATGTGAAAAAATATTTGAAACCAATATTTTAAATAACCTTTTTGCTTAAATTTTTGCATATGCTTTTTGATTTGGCACATTCGAGATTAGGTGTATTTTATTTGGTTTGATGTCTCTCACTAAGTGATGTTATATTTAAAACATGTTGTAAAAAACAATTCTCTTTCAGTGGTCATTTTGAAATTTCAGCCTAATTTGTTTCGGTTGGTAAATAAACGTCTTTAGAAAAATAATAGCAAAATTGTAATGGCACATTAGTGAAGATGCTCAAGGACAGTTTTAGGGATTTACTCAACTGCATCTGTGCATGAAACATGAGGAGTGCCAGCCACAGTGTAGTCAGCCAAACTAGTAGTTGAACAAAGCCACTACAAGGGTACTTTCCTGCCATATTTTAATCCCATTGTCCTTCACAAATCTCAGTTGTTATAAAATGATCTTTAAAATTGCATAGTTTTGTTTGGTCTTCTGTAAGGCATATCACATTTTCTTTTGTGGGACTTTCTCACTATTAAATTGGCAATATTTTATGGTAATCGCTGACTGGGTAGCAGTTTTACAGCTATGTCTTTTGCCTGGTTCATTTGTTTTCCCTCGACATCACCTGTACCTATTTGATTTAAAAGTCAGTTAAAAACCTTAGTTCTTCTTATTTATTCTCAGCATTAATACTAGAATAAATGAGTATATAAATGACACTCAGTTCATGGTACTGACATGTTACTATCTTCAGATTTATACCTTGCTCTGGTGAGTAAGAGCCTGCCTTCCTTTAAATGCTGTAGTTGAAGTCAGATAAATGAAATGATGATCCATGACCTAGCCTTTCACTTAAGCCTGCACTGCAATTGTCATGCTGTCTAAATATGTATGTTTATGCCTCTTGCTTAGTTCTGTTCTTACTTATGACAGAGGAGTTTTTCTTTTCAGATGGAATGACCACTGGGGAGATTCAAAACTTGTCAAAGTGCTGAGAAGTTACAGTTGAGTGTTTCCTCACAGAAATGGCATGCAATAGTATTTTGCTCAGAGATTGGATGATTGTGGATTATTGTCGTACATAAAATGAAGGTGTGATGTTCAGTGAACATCAATTATGAGTCAAGTGACATTTATGTGACATGCATATCATGTATATCCCCTTCAGGTATATGTATATACTATATACATAAGTAAGACTGTATGTATCTATCTTTCTATATATTCTGTCATCATTTATGAAATAATCTAATCTGAAAGTTCAATTTTTTTCACATATTGGTTTCTTGTTTTCAAGAGTTATAAATGACTCTGTGTTATATGTGACCCTTGTTATATCAATGTATAAACTTTTGAACATTTGTCTCAAAATTATGCCTCCTAGATGTTTATGATGGCTATCTTAAACAAGATATAAAAATCCTTCTCTTTTGAAGGCCATTTAAAAGTAACTTTAAACCACAGTCAACTGTACTTTTATCAATAAATAATTACTACAGAGTAACACAACATTGTTCAGCACAGGCATTTACTCAAATTATCTATTCTGATAACTGCTTAATATCACCATGTTCATTTTCCTATATGAACTTTTACCAGAAATTGAACATCGCATGTATCAAAATCTGACACTGAAGAAATCCTAAATAGTTTACAATATTTAATTAACTGCCATTGAGGAAGATTTATGACTTGGTTTGTCTTGAGAAATTTCCCTGGTTCTGTGAATGTACAAATTAATAATTAAGAAAAACACCAGCCTAATAATCAGAAATCCATGTTCCTTGAATTCACCATAAACTCTGTAAGAATATTGACTGTAGAAAATACAAAATCTACTAAACTCTCAGTTATTATCTCATAGTGGGTTTTATATTGTTATGGGGTAATAATATTCATTTTAAAAGTAGCTAAAACACTTTTTATATGAGAAAATGACCACTTATGTCTTCTTTCTTCAAGGTTACTTTGGTCAGTGGATTATATATGTGTTTGAGTATGGGTGTGATGCTATACTGTACAGTATAGCTTATAAAATAGAAACTGTAGCCACATTTAAAAACCAACTTAATTTTTGTGTTCCAGTTTCAAAGCAGAAATCCAGAGATACTTAAGATCTCAACAATAAAGAAGACTTAAAACTCACCAAACATGACTCAGGGAGCTGATTGGAAGAGGGAGCAGAAAGATTGTAAGAGTCATTTCTTTATTTGTAAAATTAAGGAATAAAAATTGTAATCAGCTCAATGTATTATATTGATGCATAACACTAAGAAAATACCTTAGTACTCAGCAAAATTTATATGTATTTACTCTCATTTACAAATAAAATTTCATTTGCATTTTCTGAATTTGTTAAATAGATTTTTAATAGATTACTTGAAAGATAGTTTATTTTATCTTTATAATAGATGAGTAATTACCTTTGCTAATATTGTTTGATATGTAATGCACCAAATAAACACCAGAGACAGTATTTAAAACTCAGACATCCATTGTAGCATTCAACAGGTAAGTAACAGGCAGGGTGAACGGAAGGCTAGGTAGTTAGTCCTGTCTATGGGACATGACAGAAGCCTAAAGAACGTTTTATTTAATACATTTACACATAAATATAAAATATTGATCCCCTGAAAACCATGTTTTCTATGGACCTTGATCTGAACCAGGCAATATTATCTCAACTACATTTAACACAGGGCTGTTACAGGGAATAGAAAGGAATCAATACTTATTGTTAACCATGAAAAAGCCTTCTCATTGGAGATGATATATAAAAAATATATATGAATTTAATGAGTTAAAAACTTAATCAGTAAAAGAGAATAACATACATATGAAAGAAAATGGATTAGTTTGATCATAAATAAATATATTTATGTATATTCATACCAAGCAGAAATGTATTAACACACATATCACACATCTACACACAAAAAGTGTGGTAACAAAATATAGACATAGGACCATAGTACATATGCAATAAACTACAGGCTCAAGTTATTATACTAGTTAGAAAGCTCTAAACTAGTCTGTTCATAGCATCATGTCTTTCAGACAAATAAAAGGGTAAAAACAAGGAAATATTTATATAACTT
>PVHP010052869.1:0-10954 GCA_004024765.1 Zapus hudsonius
GGACTCTGCTTGGGAGGGGCGCACAGTAGGACACCCTCTTCCAGTTCCAATTAAACAAACAGAAATGCCCCATCCCTTCCCATCCCCCTGAGGTATTTGTAAAGGGCTGGCGCCCAGGCTGGGGCATGGGTGTTCCCCTCTTTTATCTCAATCTTCCTGCTGTATCTGTTTCGTGGTCTCTGAATTTACTATGTGCTGATCTGCCACATGGGCGCTCTCATGTGTTCACAGCCCCTCTAAATCTTACCACAAAGCTCTCTCTGATCACAGCCCCTTTTGAATTTTGCCTTCTAAACCCCAGTTGCTCTGGCTTTCCACATGATCCCCAGCTCCTTTCTAACTTCACCTTCTAAGCCTCAGTTGCTTTGGTTTTCTAGGAGTTTGCAACCCCTTCTGAGCTTCATTTTATAAGCCTGTTTTACTAGCTCTTTAGGGTTCCCAGCTTCATTGTAACTTTACTTTCTAAGCTTCAATTTCTCATTAACATCTACTTTTCTGAAATATGTTTTCCACATGAAAATGTTTCAGTCTTCCTTTCCCAATTCCAATTCCTTTAAATAAACTCCACAAATTGTTATTTCTCTGCAAATAAACTCTAATCCATAATTTGTCCTTCTTGTGTCCATCTTTATTATTCATTAAAGATTAGGAAAGAACCCAAAAGTTGGGATTTATAAATCTGGGACCCCCTGAGCCCCAAAATTCCTACATCAATAGAATGGAAGGGAAGGGTGAACATTTCAGGTTGTCCTCTTGTTATGGGATTTCAAGGAACAGGGAAGTTTTCCCTGGCCTGTGAATCCCAACTATTACATTCTTTTCCATTCCAACAACGAATTGAAACAGATTCCAAAAAGGTTATAAAGTTTCTTTGAGAAAATTGGTATGGAGGGAAAGGGAATTTCCAGGGAAATTGAAAAGGGAGCAAAGCTTAGAAAGACATACATGTGGGAAGTGGAGCAAAAGGATATAAGCCTTTCACCTTCACAGGAAAAAAAAAGTTAAAGTGTAAGTTATAATAAGGTTCCCCTAGCTTAGAAGAGAGTAACAAAATGAAAAACAACCAACCCCCATCTCAGCCCACAGGGGCTGAGGTGAGATAGGCCTTACCAGAACAGAGGCCTGCAAGGTCAGGCATCAGGAGAGAAGATTAGCCCCTCTTACAGCATATTGGGGTGGGCTTTACCCTCTGGCTCAGGTGAATTCTGAGAGAGAGGGATAATTGGTTTATACATGGGGACTGGTCCAAAAAGAGGCCAGCACACCTGAGTAGAGGGCACTTTCATTGAGAGATGAGTCTGGACCAGGTCAGACACTTAATTCTCTTTGGGCCCTCACCTAGGCTTCCTAGCATACAACTACCTGAGTATTTCTCCCTTACTCTGACCTCCAAACACACACCCATGATATTATTGCCCATACTCATACACAGAAACACACATACATCATCCATAAAGTTTAAAAATATATAATTGAAGAAATTATATAGGACGTAGACGATAGCAAAGCAGCTTCTGAGTAACTTGTGTTAACAATTGCGCGCACACACACACACTCCAAAAGCAATAATGTAAAATGGAAACTGCTCATGAACTTTCATCACTCTAAATCAAAGAGCTCAGTGCATTCATTCCAGGAAAAATTGATGGAATGAGATGACACAATGAAAACAGCAGGGCATGAGTGGCTAATGCCTGGAATGTCAGCACTTGGATGCCTGGGGCAGGAGAATCAGAGTTCCTGGGCAGTCTGGACTAGAGGGAAGCCCTGCCTCAAACAAACAAGCAAACTCATCCTAGAAAGAAAGCTAAGAGTGCAGTTCAGTGGTAGAACACATGGTTAGCATGAATGAGGCTCTGGGCTGCTCTCAAGAAACATGTAAACAACTTCTGAAGAATTCATTTTAGGGCAGGAGAGATGGCTCATGTGTTAAAGGCACTTGCTTGCAAAGCTTTCAAGCCTTGGTTCAATTCCCCAGTACCCACATAAAGCCAGATGCACAAAGTGGGTCATGCATCTGGAGTATAGTTTCTCTCTCTCTCTCTCTCTCTCTCTCTCTCTCTCTCTCTCTCTCTCTCTCTCTCTCTCTCTCTCATCTGCAAACAAAAGAAAATATACACCTTTTTTTTTAAAAAAAAAAAAAAAAAGAAACTTTTGAAATGGGTGTGATGTGCAAACATTTAATCCCACACTGAAAAGCCAGAAGTAGGATCAACATAAATTTGAAGCCAGCCTGCAGCTATACAGTGATTTCCACACCAGCCTGGCTGGAGAGACCCTGCCTGATTTATTTAATTAATTAATTAATTAGAATTCATTTTTATTACAAGAATTAACAATGTCTTGAGCTGGATGTGGGGACTCATGCCCTAAATCCCAGACTAAGATATGCAGGTCTCCGTGAGTTTTGAGGCCAAGCTGGGCTACAAAGGAAGGTCTCAGTGAGCCTATGCTGAGAAAAAGTCAGACAAGGCCTGGGGAATGCAGCAGTGAACAGTGAGGAGAGACCTTATCTCAAAGACAAGGTGCACAGTGAAGATCCCCATCTGACCTCCTCACATGTGCCATGGCATGTGCCCACGCTCACAGATGAACACACGCACCCAAAAAGTATTTCTGAAACCTCAAATAAAATATAAGCCTTTAAAAATATGGAAAAAAGGTCCCGGGATATAGCCCACAGGTGAGCACATAGGCACATGTGCATATATCACACACAGACACACACCACATACACGTACACATACACCATATTAAACACACATAAGCAAAAATAATAGTAAAGAAAAAGCTAGTGGCACACACCTTTAATCCCAGTGTTCAGGAGGCAGAGGTAGGAATAAGGATCACTGTGAGTTCCAGGCCAGCCTGAGACTACAGAGTGAGTTCCAGGTCAGCCTGGGCTAGAGCAAGACCTTACTTCACAAAACAAACATTTCTGAGCTCGCCAAAACATTATAGGACCTTGTCAAAGCTCTTGGTTGCCCACCAGAATGAGATGGTAAGACCCTATTGTTGAAGACCACATATGTTTGGGCTGTAGGGTGCTGAAAAGTCAAACTGGAGCTGAACTGGAAACTTCCTCCCTATTAGCCAGCTGATAGAAAGCTGGAAAAAGTATGGCTGCATGCAGCCCTATAGGAGGGAAAAGTCAACAATGGTGGTGAACAGCAGTGGACCTTGCAAGCCTTAAGATGAGCCAGCCAGGCCAGAGGTGCCAACTGGGGCAACGGCGACATGTCTGTTGTTGGGGAAACCAATTGCTCTCTAATTGGACTGGAGACGCACTCCACAGGAGGGAATACATGCCTGGTACTGAAGAACTAGTCAAAAGCCTATGGTAGGGGAGGTCATGAGCCCTAGGAGAGTAATGCCTGCTGTTCTCTGGCTAAATACATATATTATGCCTACCAAACTGCCTTATAAGTACTTTTTCTTAAATATGCATACCCATATAATAATGTAATTATTACTTTTGTCTAGAGAAGCTTCTCTTTTTTCAGATGGTGGTGACCACTGGGAAAACAAAAAAGATACCATAGTGCTGAGAAAAAATGACAGTGGAGTGTTCAGCACTGGGACATCTCTTATCACACTTCCCGAGGCTCAGGGTTTATCACAGAAGAGGTGGAGGAAAGATTGTAAGAGCCAAAGGAAGGGTAGGACTGCTTACAATGCAAACTTCCAGACACAAAATGGCCTTGATATTCATGACATTGCAGTGCCTGATAATACCTACATAAAATGGGAGGAAAAGATGATGACACTGAAACAGAACAGAGACTAATTGAGAGGAGGAAGAGATCTGAGGAAGGGTGGGCAAGAAATCATAAGGGTTTATTGTCTATAATAATGGAAACTATCAAAAATAGTTAAAAATAATATAATAATGATCAATGATTATTTCTCTCTGTTCCTTTTTACTTTTTCTTAATGTAAGCTGCTTTCAGGTTTTTGTTTTTGTTTTGTTTTGTTTTTGTGTTTTTGAGGTAGGATCTCGCTCTAGGCCAGGCTGACCTGGAATTCACTTTGCAGTCTCAAAGTGGCCTCAAACTCATGGTGATCCTCCTACCTCTGCCTCCTGAGTGCTGGGATTGAAGGTGTGCACCAACATACCCAACTACTTTCAAGTTATTTTTAATACCATTCTTTGAAACCAATTTATGTTTTTTTCAAATTTCTAAGGTATGCACTTCTTCAAATACATACAGTGCCTCAAATACTGCACTGCTTCAAGTACATACAATGCATATTTGTCCTATATCACTAAGAGGTACTGAGCTTTTAATTTCATTCCTACATGAAAGAAAATTCACAACCCACTATGTCAGAATGCTTCCACCACCTTTCCCCCTCACCCTTCTGAGAATGTGATTTAAAAAAAACATAAGAGAAGTGATTTCTGTCAATGTGAAACAAACTAAATGGTAAAACATTTATTTGCTGTAGTAGTTTGTGAAAGTATAAATTATAGCCCCATAGACTCAGGTGTTTTATTAAAATTAAACTTATAACTTGGGTCTTCAGCCACCAGCTGGAGGAGGTGTCTCTGAGGGTAGATCCTGAGGTCTGTCGTAGTTAGCTGCATGCCACTGCAATGAATCTCCAAACCAGGCACAGTTTATGGGACGAAAGGATTTATTGAAGTTACAAATCCAAGGGAAATTCCATAATAGTGAAAGAGCATGGCCCCCTTTCACAGGTCCAAGGAGAGAGGAGAGAGAGAGAAAGAGAGAGAGAGAGGAAAGAGGAGAGAGAGAGAGAGAGAGATTTCTTTCCCCTTTATATAGACCCTATCCCAGACTTGTTGGCTTCCTGAGTCTCTGGAATTTCCTTCCTGCACTGCCCTCCCAGGAAAGGATATTTGTTTCTAGCTCCCCTGAGCTTCCTTACATACTGTCTTCTACTGAGAGGCTACCTTCCTGTGAGCATCCTCAGAGACCCACCCAAGATTACTAAAAAGGTCACATTGACATCAAAATTTTACCATCACAGGGTCCATCCCTAAAGTGTGTTTGGGGCATATCTGATTTCCAGCCCAGCCTAACAGTGTGGAGAGCAGTTTGATCTCTGGTTGTTTGCACTTGTGGTGCTGGTTGTGGATCTGTGAAAGGGAACCAGCTTCCACCATTGATGGAAATTCCTCTGGATCTGTCAGCTTGAAATAAATACCTTCTTCCCATTAAAAAAACAAACAAACTATGCAAATAAGTGTGTTACTCTTGTAAATCCTTGAATTGTAAATTACAATTTGCACATAGATTTTTATATACCTACTTCTTATTAGCTTATTTAATTAGTAGTATATATCTACAACGAAAATTGCTCTAACATATAAGAAATAAGACTGATATGATTCTTCAAGGTTTTCAAGGTCTGTCAGCAAGACAGTTAACCATCAAATAAAGCATATTCTGATAGTGAAAGTCTAAAGTGATAGCTGGCATTTAGGATTAAAGTAGGAGAAGCCTGGGAGAAAGCCACTGATGAGTACTAGAAGCTGAGTCTAATTAGCCCTGTGGAAGGTAAAATGGAGACAAGGAGAGAAGAGGCTGAAGTTCTTCAAAGGTCATGGAAAGGAGTTTGTATTTAACCCCAAGAGGAAAGTAACAGTAGTTTGTAAACAGTCACACTGAAGGAAATGACTCATTGTATACAAATGTGTCAGAATGTTGCAGGCCTAAAGATCCTTCTAGACAGTTAATACATGTAAAGGAATGATAAACTGGAAAACCACAACCTTGCAGCCTTAGTATAACTTGTGCATGAATCTAATTAGCTAGGTGTTAGAATTAAAATTAATATTAGGATTAAAAAGGCAAGGTCAGGAACACTGGGGAAGAAAAATGAGAAAGCTTTCAGCTGAGCATATGAGATAGCCAAGCTGACCAGACAAGAAGAAGGACAGGGCTATGGGAAAATCAGCAAAGCCAGTCTTGCCAGGCTCTGCAGGTCCCCCATGGAACCCCTCTTGAGGAGCAAGCACAGGGCACTATTGCCCTGTCTCCTTGAATACATCTCAGCTTTATGAACAGTTTCACCTTCAAACATATTCCTGCAGTTAATGCATCTTGTTTTAGCAGACTGAATTGTGGGTAAACTGCAGTGCTACACACTTGTAATTCTAGCACTTGGGAGGTAGAAATAGGAGGATCAAAAGTTCAAGGCTGTCCTCAGTCACATAGTGAAATCCAGGCCAATTTAGGCTATATGAGACTTTGTCTCAAAAACAAAACAGAAAAGCATTCGACAAATAGAAAAACAAAAACAGAGTTGGGGAGATAGCTCAGTGAAAAGAGCTTGCTTGCAAAGCATGTTTGCCCAGGCTCAATTCCATAGGACCCACGTAAAGCCAGACACACAAGTGACATATCTGTATATTTGTTTGCAGCAAGAAAAGGCTCTGGCACACCCATTTTCTCTCTCTTCTTTTCTCTCTAGCTAATAAAATAATATTTTAAAAGATCAAAAAAAAAAAGTTGCCATAGCACACCTGTAATCCCAGCACGTGGGAGGAAGTAAGAGGATCAGTGGGAAGATGAGTCCAGCCTGGGCTACAAAGTGAGTTCAAAGCAAACCCGAGCTACACAGTGAGAAACTTATTCAAAAAGACAAAATAAGTAAACAATAAGCAAAAACATTAACAAATAAGCCAAACTATAGATATACTGAAAATTTACCAAGCATGGTTTTCATGACTGTAATCCCAATACTCAGGAGGCTGAGGCAGGAGAATTGCAAAGAGTTTACAACAAGGTTGAGATTCTGTCTTCAAAGAAATAAGGAAAAAAAACAAAACAAAAAAGTGCAATAGGGCTGGAGAGATGGCTCAGCGGTTAAGGCACTTGCCTCCAATGCCTAAGGCCCTGTGTTCAATTCCCCAGAACCCACATAAACCAGACCCACAAGGTGGTGGCCCTGGTGCACTCTCTCTCTCTCTCTCTCTCTCTCTCTCTCTCTCTCTCTCTCTCTCTCTCTCACACACACACACACACACACACACACACACATCTCTCTGCTTGAAAGTGAATAAAATATTTTTTTAAAAAAAGTACAATAGACAAGATTAAGAGAGGAAAGGTACCAAAACTGTTGCAGTCAACTTTCTAGTTGCTGCACAGGAAGAACCCAAGCAAAAGCGGCTTGTGGAGGAATGGGTTTATTTGGCTTACGGACTCAAGGGGAGACTCCATCCTGGCAAGGAAAACAATGGCATGAGCAGAGGGGGGGACATCATCTACACCACAGCACTGCAAACAGCGGCAGGAAGGTGTGCCAAACACTGGCAAGGGGAAGCTGGCTTAAAACCCCATAAGCCTGCCCCCAACAACACAGCTTCATCGAGGTTGTAAAACCCAAACTGCCATCAGCTGAGGATCGATCTATCAGAACACATTCAATTGTTTGTGGGGGACACATGTATCAAACCATGACACCCATATTTTTCTATCTATTTTTTCTCTCTCTACTTGAAAATAAATAAAAATATATTTTTAAATAAGATATCATTTAGGCAAAATATCTCACCAGTACTGTATGTTTAGAGTTTGACTCTATTTGAAATTTCTGAAGCATCCCTGCTTTCTTCTATAAAGAGAAGTTATCTTTGCTACTGGAAAAGTACTTTGAGTTAGTGCTCCAGGAAGGCTCATATTGACTTTGTGATTCATAGGTGACATATACTGTATCAGGTGGAACATCAGTAGTTGCTCTTAACAACAGGCATGGGCTAGTTGTTACTTTTACTCTTGGGCAAAGTACATAGAATATTAAAGATTTCCTTGAAGGGCCTACTCTAGTTTGAATTTGCAATGACTACCAATGGTCTAATATTAAAGGCTTGGCCCCTAGTCTGGGACTAATGAAACGAGGTAGAATCCTTACAAGGTGGCACCTAATGGTAGGGAATTAAGTCACTGGAGATTTTCCCTTAAAGGGGATATTGAGACTCTGGTCCCTTCTCTTTCTTTGATTCCAAGTTGCCATGAGAACATGATCAGAATCCCTTCCCACCACCTTCCCTTGTCTCTTCTCCCCTATCCTCCCTCCATTGAATCACTTCGTTCCAAATAGTCTCTCTTCTATTTTGATATCATTATTATTTTTTCCTCCTATTATACAGGTCCTGTATAGGCATCAGCCACTGTGAGGTCATGAATACCATGGCCACTTTGAGTCTGAAAGACAGTATTACAAAGCACTCCTTTCCTTTCTTTGGCTCTTGTTTTCTTTCTGATACCCACCTCTTCCACAATAGTCCCTGAGCCTTGGAGAATGCGATAGAGATGTCTCATGTAGTACTGTCTCGTTTTCTCAGCCCTTTGATTGAGTTTTGAGTCTCCTCAATTGTAACCGCCATCTGAAAAGAGAAGCTTCTCTAACAAAAAGTGAAGGTAGTATTAACATATGGGCATGAAGATAAGTATTTCGAGGTGGGCATAATATATCCATTTAGCCAGGCAACAATAGTTGCATGGTGGTTTGATTTAGGTGAACCCCATAAACTTGTGTTCTGAATGCTTGATCCCCATCTGATGGCAATTTTAGAACTGGAACCTTGTTGGAGGTGTGTTGTTACGAGTGGGCTTATAGGTTTTACAGCCAGCTTCCCAATGCCAGCGTTTGGCACACTCTTCTGCTACTGTTGTCCACCTGATGTTGACCAGGAGGTGATGCTCACCCTCTGCTTATGGCACTTTCCTCCAATCATCATGGGGCTTCTCCTTGAGTGTATAAGCCAAAATAAACCCATTCTTCCACAAGCTGCTTTTGGTCAGCTTCTTTGTAACAGCTGCCCTGTTTGTGTTAAATCTTGTGTTGGTTCAATATGTCTCGGTTATGTCCAATGCCATCTTTTGCAGTACGAATATTTGTTCTGTGCAATTATGCTTTTTTATTTTTGGTATCACAGCTCAGTGAAAGACCTTGAATATATTTTAACATTATTGGAATTGATAAAAACTATGGACTTTTAAAATTGGACTGAATGCATTTTACATCACGTATGGTTTTCAGTTTATGGGGGTACAGGAGCAGAATGTGATGGTTTGATTCATGTGTCCCCCATAAACTTATTCATTCTGAATACTTGATCCACAACTGATGGCAATTTTGGTATTGGAACCTTGTTGGAAGTGTGTTGTTGGGGGCAGGCTTATTATGGGAGTTACAGCCAGCTTCCCTTTGACCAACAATTTATTGGATGGTGTCCCAACCCTGATGCAATTTTGGTATTGGAACCTTGTTGGAAGTGTGTTGTTGGGGGCAGACTTATGGGAGTTATAGCCAGCTTCCCTTTGACCAACAATTTATTGGATGGTGTCCCAAACCTGGCACTGACATTTTTTTTGTAACTATCTATGGCTTCTAAGCACAGCATTATCTACCATCACGGAGTAGTTCTGCCCAAATATGCTCTCTCTCTTCCTCTGTTTTTGTTTTGTTTTGTTTTAGCCAAGGTAGGGTCTCACTTTAGCCCATGTTGATCTGGAACTCACTCTGTAGTCCCAAACTGGCCTCAAACTCAGAGTGATCCTCCTACTTTTGTCTCCTGAGTGCAGGGATTAAAGGCATGTGCCTCCATGCACTCATATCTTAAATTTTGATTAACCCTCTTCCCACCTCTGTCTCCTCGCCTCACCCCACTTAGACCATTCCATCCCCAGTATTTATATAGTTTTAAAAACATAATGTATAGGTATTGAGGTGTAATTTATATAGAGTAAAACATATCCCTTTTAGAAATGCAGTTTGTTGAGTTTTGAAAACAAATATGTAGTCAGGTAACCACCACAACTGAGATAAAAAGCATTTTTATCACCCCAAATTTTCACCTTAATCCTTCTATTATTAGTTTTCTCCCATTCTTCCCTATTTCCTCCTAATCACTGATTTGATTTCTATTCTAATATTTTTTTTTGAGGCAAGGATTCACTCCAGTTGAGGGTGACCTGGAACTCTGTAGCCCAGGCTGGCCTTGAAATCACAGTGATCCTCCTATCTCAGCCTCCTGAGTGTTAGGATTAAAAGTATGAGCCATCATGCCCAGTTTTATCCTAATTATTTTTGTTTTATTTATTAATTTATTTTTATAAACATTTATTTATTTGAGAGAGGGCACAGAGAAAGAGGCAGACAGACACAGAGAGATAGTGAGTATGGGAATTCCAGGGGCTCTAGCCACTGTAAATGAACTCCAGATGAATTCACTACCTTGTTGTGCATGTGGCTTTACATGGATACTGGGAAACCAAACCCAGACCACTAGGCATTACGGGCAAGTACATTAACTGCTGAGCCATCTCTCCAGCACCCTATATATGGGCATGCCAGAGCCTCTTGCAGCTGCAAAGGAACTCCAGACACATGCACCACTATGTGTGTGTCTTTATGTGGATACTGGTAGATTTGAACCAGGCCAAAGGTTTTGCAAGACCTTTTTGAAGAATCCATTTTATAAAGCAGACTCCATTTTGTAAAGCAGACTCCATTTTGTAAATCAGACTCCATTTTTAGACTTACTTCCTCCTCCCTAAAGAATGTCTGGTCATAAAGACCAGGGAGTAAAAAAAAAAAAAAAAGACACCATATAAGGAAGTATATGGCTGTCCTGGAATGTGGGCTGGCTCTGGGATGTGGCTCCAAGGAAATAACCAATCAAGAGGCATGTAGATACAGGAAAGGAGCCAATAGAAAAACCACACACCCTGTGACCTGAGCTGTATTATAATTAGATAGTGTCATGGTTTGATACATGTGTCCCCCACAAACAATTGAATGTGTTCTGATAGATCGATCCTCAGCTGATGGCAGTTTGGGTTTTACAACCTCGATGAAGCTGTGTTGTTGGGGGCAGGCTTATGGGGTTATAAGCCAGCTTCCCCTTGCCAGTGTTTGGCACACCTTCCTGCCGCTGTTTGCAGTGCTGTGGCAGAGGTGATGTCCAGCCCTCTGC
>PVHP010052870.1:0-10848 GCA_004024765.1 Zapus hudsonius
AGGAAGAATGAAAAAATAAAAACAAAGAGACACCTCTCTACACTTTGTACCTTGGTGGGCACAATAAACAATAACTGTCCATCATGCAAAAAAGATCTACCATATTGATGGGAAGTATCCATATAAATTACTCAGTATTATTTTTTCCTTTATCCATTCTATAAGTGCATAATGATATTTCATTTCTCTAATGGGTCTTCTATTCATGTGTTTACTTGCTGTTTGTATGTTTCCTTAAATGAAATATTTATTTACATCTTTTCCAATTTTCTATATATATACATAGAGAGATAATATATATAGAAAAAAATATATTCATGATACTGAGTACATATACATATATATTCTTGATACTGGTCTATTTTTAGATATGTTATCTATACATATTTTCTATCAGTATATAGCTTATCTTTTCATCCTCTTAACAGAGGATTCACAAGGAAATAAAATTAATTTTGATTAGGTCTAATTTACCATGTTTTCATTTTTTTTTGCATTATACCTTTAGTGTTACATCTAAGTTCTTTTTGTCTAACTATAGATCATGAAAATTTATGCTATTCTCTTAATCTAAAATTTTTTACATAAGGCTTGTATTTAAGTCTATGATAGATTTTTGAGTTAACTTTCATATAAGGTGTGAGGCTTAAGCTGAGGTTCATTTCGTGTCTGTAGACACCAGTTTCTTGTACCTTTTTTTGAGGGAGATCTTTTCTCCATTGCATTGCTGCTGTGACTTTACATTAATCTCTCAAGTTGTCATTTTGTTAAGAATTCATGGTGTTGATTATTGTAGCTATTAAAAAGTCTTTATGGGGAACTGGGGAGATGGCTCAGTGGTTAAAAGCACTTGCTTACAAAGTCTGCTGGCCTGAGTTTAATTTCCCAGCTACCCATATAAAGCTAGACTCAAAAGGTGGCACAAGCATCTGGTGTTTCATTTGCAGTGTTAAGATCCCTGGCACACACACTCACATGTACACACACACACACACACACACACACACACACACACACATACATGCACGAATAAATATTTTTAAAGATCTTGAAACTGAGTAGATATATTTATCTCATGTCATTATTCTTACCGAAATGGTTCTAACTATTTTAGTTGACTTGCCTTTCAATATACATATATATATATATTCATTTTAGAATTATCTTATGCATATTTACCAACAATGCAGTATGATTTTGAGAATAATTGCATCAGTTCTGAAAGAACTGATATTCTTGCTATGACAACTTTTCCTCATCCATGAACATGGTATACCTATCCGTGAACTTAGATTCTTCTTTGGTTTCTTTCACTGACATTTTGTAGCTTTTGGTATAGATATTTTGTGTATGCTTTGTTAGATTTTGCTTGAGAAAAAAAATGAAAACAAAAAGTAAAGAATAGAGTAATAAGAACTGACACCCTCATCTAATTTTGTTCCGGATTTTAGGAGAAAAGTGTTTATTCTTTCACTGCTAGATGCACTAGATATAATGTTAACTATAACAAATAACAATATATGTTAAGTTCTTAGTAGACACCTTTTATCAAGCTGAGTAAATTTTCTTATTTTCTTAGTTTTATTTTGACATGAGAAGTAAGATTAGTTAATATGATGATAGGATTTCTCTTCTTTTCTTGCTAATATGGTGAATTGGCTGTTTTCCAAATACTGACCCAGCATTACATCCCTATGAAAAACCCCATTTGGTCATGCTATACAGTTTATTTTTATCTATTCCTGCATCATTTTTGCTACAATCATGACAAGGAGTGCTTACCTATTATTATGGGGAAATACTGATCTGCAGCTTTCCCCCTATACTATCTTTGGTTTTGCTCTCAGGACAATACTACATAAAATGAATTGGAAACTATTTCTTTCATGTCTGGAAGAGATTGTATTAATGTAAATCCTTTAAAAAATATTTTACTTATTTATTTACTTTTAAGGAGAAAGATGAAGAGAAAGAGAGAGGGAGAGAAAGAGAGAGAATAGGTGTACCTCTAGCCACTGCAAATGAACTTCAGATGCATCCACCACTTTGTGCATCTGACTTTTTGTGAGTACTGGGGAATTGAACCTGGGTTGTTAGGCTTTGCAAGTAAGCACCTTAACTGTTGAGTCATCTCTCCAGCCTTGTATTAAACTAATGCTAATTCTGTATTGTCACCTGGGTATGGAAATTTATTTGGAGGACTCTTTTGCATGTGGGTGTACATATGTGTGTATCCATATGCATGTGTGTATGCACATGTATGCATGTGTGTTCATATGTGTCTGGGTGCACATGGTCTGCTGCACGTTGATGTCCAGCGTCTTCTCCAATCACTTTCCAACTTATTTACAGAGACATAGTCTCTTACTTAAACACAGAGCTTGCTAATTTGGCTGGTCTAGCTAACCAGTGTTTGCCCCAGGGATCCCTTGTCCCTGCTTCCTGAGCACTAGGATTACAGACAGGCACCCTGCCCACCTGACTCTGGGGATCTCACACTTGCACAGCAAGAGCTTTGTCCACTGAGCCATTGCCCAAGTCCTGTTTGGGGGCTCTAAATATTATGGATTGAGCCTCTTAATGGGATGGGTCTATTCAAATTTCATGTTTAATATCATTTGGTGAGTTTTGGTGGTTTCTGGTTTTCAAAGAAGTGTCTCATCTAACTATTCTAATTTATGAATGTAAAGTTGTTTTCATATTCCTTTATCATCCTTTAAATGGTCATGAGACTATCTCGAAGTCTGAGGCTCATAAATCAAAGCGATATCATCATCGTTGTCGTCATCCTGAGATCTCACCGCTCTTCACCTTTCGGAGTCTTAGATTTGTTTTGTATACAGCATCCAAGGTTTCCATTTTACTTAGAGGGAGAAACAGAGAAACATACCTCCACTCTGGCTTTCTGGAAACATTGGTCAGACTTTTCACTTTAAGTCACCCAACCGATTATTTAGGATCAATCTGAGTTATGTTCTGAGATCCCTTATATTTAAGCAGTGTGTTACATGTTGAGAAGAGACGGTTAACACCTGTCAGCAGAGGATCAATATAAGACAGGATATCAGGTCAGTCTGCACTCGTCGAAGAGGACCTGTAGAGAGAGCAGACAAGGGCATGTCCACATATATTCTCATTTTGCCTCAGGAGCTAAAAGGGAACTCTTGCTTAAACTAGGAGCATTTTGAATGGCTTAAAAATTTACCGATGATCATATGAGCTCTTTAGTTTTATCTGTGGAGACAGGCCTCATTCCATGATATCATTCAGTTTTGTCGATTCATGAAATAGGCTTATTCAGAGATTACTATCATGATGAGTCATGTTACATAAATGGTGCATTACCCAGTCCAATCTCCCTGTGTGGTTGATGATTTGATATCAAGCTACAATTGTATAAAGACACATGTTTTAAGAAAGATAACTTCTCTAGTCTTCAGGTGTTTCCAAAGCAAGGTTTAATTTCCCTGGCCATGCAGAGGTCTAGGAGTTTGTTATTCTGGTGTGCTGAGGTTATGTGGAATACAGCCTCCACCCTACACAGCTTTAGGGAAAAGGAATGTGTGCCCTGCTGGCATGATGTGGGTGTGGCTTTCCTCGGGGTTAAGGGTGTGTGCCTGGCAGAAACACTTCACAGAGGTCTTTGACCTTTTATCTCTCTGCTGTTCCTCTCTTCATCCTTCCTCAGTGGAAATGGGAGTACCTCAGACTGTCAGGCTTCTCTCTTTAGGTGTTCTAATCCATTACAAAGGTGGTAAGGTCTTCATCCTAAAACCTGGCCTCTCAGGTTTTTAAAAATGGAAAATGGGGACTGGAAAAATGGCTCAGTAGTTAAAGTGGTAATTGCTTGCAAAGCCTGACGACCCAGGCTCTATTCCCCAGTACCCACATAAAACTGCGCACACACACACACACACACACACACACACACACATACACACACAGATGCACAAAATGGCACATGTGTCTGGAGTTTGTTTGCAGTGGCAAGAAGCCCTGGGACTCCCATTTTTTCTTTCTCCTTGTAAATAAATAAGAATACTTTTTAAAAATAAAAAATGAAAACAGCAACTGGAATGTATTTGTTGTAGCTTTCTCCACTCAAAAAAAAAATAGTCCTATGGAGCTGGAGTCATGGCTCAGTGAAAGGTTCTTGGCTGCAAAGTGTGCTGGCCTAGGTTCAATTCCCCAGCACCCAGATCAAGCCAGATGCACAATGTGGTGCATGTGTCTGGGGTTGTTTTTGCAGTGGCAAGAGGCTCTGGTATCTTCCCCCTTCCTGCCTCAAATAAATATTTAAAAAATATTCCTAGGAAGGCAGGCAGAGGTAGTCATTTTCCTTGAGAGAGAGCTCAAGCTGACTCAAAAGGTCCACACAACTGGGTCTGGTGGCACAGGCTAGAATCATAGCTACTTATGAGAAGGAAACAAAAGAATTCCAGGTTCAAGACCCTCGCAATACAAAATAGAAAAGAGAGAGAGGTGCTGTGGATATAGTCAGTGGTAGAGCCCTTGCCTAACATGTGGGAAGCTTAAAGCACATGCTTCTTAGTAAAGTTCTTCACTAATACTATTCCTTAGGCATCTGCTTCCCTACCTGCAAGTCCAACGTTCTAGGGCAGGTAGCAGTTGTGGTCATTTGTAACAGATCTTTGATTGTTTTCAAATGTTTATTATTTGAGAGGGAGAGAGAGAAAATGGTCGCACCAGGGCCTTTTGCCACTGCAAACTAACTCCAGATGCATGCGCCACTTTGTGCATCTGGCTTTCCATGGGTCCTGGGAAATGGAACCCTGACCAGCAGGCTTTGCAAGTAAATGCCCTTTACCTGTGAGCCATCTAGTTGTAATAGATTTAAAAAAAAAAAGAGGACTAAAAGGATTGCTTGTTGGCTAAGGTACTTGTCTGCAAACCTAACGACCCGAGTTTGATTCCCCAGTACCCACAAAGTGGTGCATGAATCTTCAATCCATTTACAGTAGCTGGAGGCCATGGTGTGCCCATTCTCTCTTCTCTCTGTCGCTCTTTTCTCTGTCTCTGTATCTCTCTCTCTCCTTGCTAACATAATCTATATAACTCTTCAGAGGCATGCCCAGAGGCTAACCTAATCTAGATGACCCCTCACAGGCATGCCCAAAGACTTCTTTCCTAGGTGATTCTAGTTCCTATTCAAGTGACAATCAGTGTAAATCATGAGACTATCCTTAATGCATTGCTTTTATTCTCAGGAGAATTTTGTGGTCACAAAGTAGTTTTTGGAACTTCAGCTATCATTTGTATATTCCAGACTTGAGGAATGTGAGAAACGGTTGAGGCTATAACTCAATCAATAAAGTACTTGCTTGGCAAACATGAACACTTGAGTTTGATCCCCTGAGTCCATGTAAAAACTTGCCAGGCATGGTGGCACACATGTGTAACCCCAGAGCCAGGAAGGCAGAGACAGGAGGATCACTGTGGCTCACAGGCCCACCAGTCTAGCCTACTTGGTGAGTTCCAGGTCAGTGAGAATCTCTGTCTCAAAAAAGTTTTACGTGAGCACATCACCACTTCCATTCTCAAATGGGGCTCTGTTAATGAGGAAAAAGGGACAGATAGGCAGACAGTTACAGGCTCTCCTACCAACACGTGTTAAATTAACTTATGCTTATTTTTTGCTCTTATTAAAGTTTTCCGATATTCACAAATTTGAAAGTAAATGTCTATTTCTATGGCCCAATTAATATGCACAAAGCCAGAATGTTCTCAATGAGTCAGACAAATGAGCTGTCCACAGTTTCATGGGCTGAACCAGAGGGTAGGACGCAAGCCCTTCTTCACAAGTTCCAGTTGATCCTCTGAGCTGATTCATATCTACAAAGAGGTTGGTCCATGTACTTATTATAACAGGCCACCACACGAAACACCTTCTTCACCGTGACCCTGTTGATCCCTCTTTGGCCCATGTGAAATGGATCAATGGCATCATGCCCACTTTGCAGGTGAAAGAGACAATGTTGAAATGACTGACACGTTCACGCTGCAGCAGGGTTGCCATTCTCAGTTGTCTGTCCCCAGCTCCAAGTTCTTCCCCATATGTCTCCAAATAGCAAACATTTCCTCTCCGTTTTGTTGGAACCTCATTGTAACCACGTGTGGTAGGCACAACGGTTCTGAGTCTGACCATCTCAGAGCTGTAGAAATTAAGGCATCGTGGTGGCGAAGTAGCAGATCCAAGCCTTGAATCCAGCCTATGACTACCTAACAAGGAATCTGTAGGAATGAGTGCCCACAATACTGCTTTCAGCCTGGGAGAGCTCCAGAGTGTCACAGAGGAGGCTTATTTCTCTATGACCCACCTCCCTGAAGGCCATGAACCCCTCACACTCCAGAGGGGCTTAAATCACCAAAGGAGAAAATGGTGCCCAGGGATTTCCCTGAGAAATGGTTTCTTGCCCATGAGATGTATTTGACACAGATAAGGGCTTGAGTAGAAAACAAGCTTTGCAAGGCTGAGTTTGTGATTGCTACTTGCTCTCCACCTCTCTGGCCCCACCCCCGCACAGAGGATGACATCATGTCACCTTCCAGACCTCCCTTCCATATGCTCCCTGCCATGGACTTCCTTCCATGGGGATTTTTCTCAGCAAAGCATTTCACTCCAAGGGACCATTGCCTGGTCACCTTTCAGACTTGGGATTCCCAACTGCCCTCCCAATGGGCAAAGTCCCAAACCAACTCTGCGTAAAATTATCAAGTAAAGGCACCCAACCCTGACTTTTTAAAATATATATATACATATACATATATATATTGACCATAATGAGTTACATTATTTAGTGGGAAAACAATGAGTTGTTATCCCCAATTCCCCAATGCCCCCCCTCCCCATCCCCAATCAGCTGGATATCCTCTTCCGTGGATCGTCAACCCTGACTCTTGAACATGTGGTGTATTAGTTACTATTAATCATCTACTGAGACTAAATTCCTGACATAAATAACTTAAGGGGAGGAACTGCTAGCTCACAGTTTCAGAGGGTTTGGTCCATGGTTGCTTGGCCCCATATATGTGGGCAGAGTGTCATGGTGGGAGGGACCTTCTTCACTCCTTGGCAAATACAAAGCAGAGTAAGAAGAACTCAGAGACAAGATTTTTCTAAGGACCTGCCCCTAAGTGGCCAACCTCCTCTTTCTAGCTCCCATCTCCTAAAATTTCCAGTACCTTCCAAAATACTGCCACCAGCTGGGGACCTAGGCTTTAACACATGCACTTGTGGGGACATTTCTTATTCAAAATATAACATGTGGCAACAATACCATGGGCCCAATTGCCACCAGGGCCAATAGCCATAGTCTTGGCTGAACCAACCTCATCCTATCCTGGGTAGAATGAGATCATCCAGCAGAACACCAGCACCAGCATTTAACAAAGTCTGACCAAAGACTCTCCATTCTGTTCTAGCCCACCCTAAAAACACATGAAATGTGGGAGGGACACAGCACAGTCAGCCCCCAAGAGTACAACACTAAGTGTGCTCAGCAGAGATAAGGGAACAGCATGAGTCCAAGGAAGCCCATTTCTGCTCTCTCTAAAGAAGCCCTCCCTGATCTGCCTGGGATGCAGTGAGTGCTCCTCTTCCTCCCTGATCAGCCTGGGATGTAGTGAGTGCTCCTCTTCCTCCCTGATCTGCCTGGGATGCAGTGAGTGCTCCTCTTGTCTTCCTGACTTCACTCTCCGTACTGTTTCTGCAGTGGCTGGGTTCTGGGAAGCTCCTGCCCACAAGTCTGCCCATCTCAGCCCACATCTAACACTCGCTCTTCACTACCCTCCCTCTATGCACCCTCCACAGTGCCCAATACAAGTATCACCACCTGAGGATGCCTGGAGCATTTGCTGGGCGATGCTTGTTGTCCTAATTCATAAACTGCCCCTGCCTGACAGCTGCTGAGCACCTTGCAAATTGCTCTTCTTTTCACCTTCAGTAAGAGGCATTCTTATCCCAATCCCAGATGAGCAAATGTACGTTGATGATCTAGTCACTTACTGGGGACCCCCAGAGCCCTGCTGGGACCCAGATGAATCTGATGAAAGCCAGGCGGGAATCCACCCTCAGAGAACTTGGTCCACCTGCCACCAGCTCTTGGGCTAGCATGGCTGAAGGCTTGCCATGCCTGCAGCAAGTCCCCGTCTAGTGCCTCAGTTTCCTCATCTGGAGGGGTGGTCCTGCTGCTGCCTGGGTGATGCCTCAGTGAGTCTATGGATTGTGCCCTGAAAAGAGTTTTCTGTCACCAGGCTCATCATAAGAAGCCTCCTCTGTCCTCTTTTCTACTTGGTCCAGTCTATGTCCCCCCTCCACTGGGACAGTAGTTAAAATGTGACATCCTCCAATTAATTAAAAAGCGCCTTCAAGGTTCTTCACTGAGACCAGCATGGCCATGCAAGAGGGCTTACAAAACTCTGCTGGCTGCTGTTTTTTCTTTTCCCCTCCCAATACTCAGAGGGCTGCCACAATTAAGAGAAAAGGGCTTGGCACAGCAGAGTTGGTGTAGTTTGCCCAGAGCCCAGGAGGAGCTGTCCAAAGCTGTGCTGACCTCCTCCTTGGCCCGGATGCCTGCCCTGCCTCTCAGGACAGCACCACATGGGAAGGGCAGTGGCCAGGCCCCAGCTGTTTGGGCCAAATGAAATGGGCACAGAAGGGATGTAGAGTTTCAGCAGTTTGAAGCCCGAGGTGAGTGGTTTCACTGGTCTCAGGACTGTGAAATAGAAAGCCTCTCAGCCCAGCACCCCTCTGTGCTTCTTCCTGCTTTGGGGTAATTTCCAATCACTGTGACAAAATACCCGAGACAATGCCTGTGATCTCAGCACTAGAGGGACTGAAGCAGAATTATGCGTTTGAAGACAACCTGGGTTATTACATAGCAAAACCCTGACTCATACACACATACCAATGCAAGTATGTATTTTGGCTCATGATTTCATAGGTTTCTGTCCATGGTTGGTTGGTCCCTTTGCTTCTGTCCTGTAGGGAGGCAGAAAATCATGGTGGGGACCATGTAGCAGAAGAGAGAGAGAGAGAGAGAGAGAGAGAGAGAGAGAGAGAGAATGCACAAGTACCTTCTTTAAGAGCATATTCCCAATGTCCCAACTTCCTCTCACTGATCCCTCCTCCTAAAGGCTCTATTATCATTAGCACAGTCTGGGAACCAAGCTTTCAACACGGTGGCCTTTGAGGACCGTTAAGATCCAACCCATAATGCTACTTTACAATGGTAGTGTTCCCGGAAATGAAATTATAAGATTATCCAAATAAACCATAGTTAGGAAGCTAAGTCTGCCATGAAGCATACCTCACTGGATTTCCATCCCAAAGAGCTAAATTCAAGTTTGCCAGGTGTGGTGGCGCACGCCTTTACTCCCAGCACTCCGGAGGCAGATGTAGGAAGACTTCGAGAGTTTGAGTTCAGCCTGGGACTACACAGTGAGTTCCAGGTCAGTCTGGGCTAGAGTGAGGCCTTACCTTAAAAAAGCCAATGCCCCTCCCCACCCCAAAAAAGAAATGTTCAAGTTTGTTCATAATGAGACTATCAGAATGAAATAGATAAAGCCATTGAATGAAATAGGAATCCTGTGGAGGGGGGTATGGTGGACTTTTCTGGAATTTTCCATTCCCTCAGCCCAGAACCTCAGACATCTCATAGTAGGACACATCTTGTCTCAAAGAATCCCTTCATGTCTTTGAGGATCACAGAATTGTTCCTCCATTTGCCCTGTAGTGCAGAAGGAAGGCCAGGACCGCTCACCTAACTTCTGCACATTTGCAAACTAGAATTCAAGAACAGTAGACACACAGTCATCTGCATGTCCAGAAGACAGCCTTCCACAGCACTCCTCCCCATCCTCTGACCCTTGCATTCTTTCTCCTCCCTCTTCCACAATGTTCGCTGAGTCCTAGGGGTATGACAGAGAAGGCTCATTTAGTGCAGAGCACTCAGAAGTCACTCTCAACATTTTGATGAGTTTTCAGTCTCCTCAGTGGTGATTGCCATCTACAAGAAGTTTCCCTGATCAAAGGCGAGAGCAGCACTAATCTATGGGCATAGGCAATATTTAGAGGGTATTTTGATGAACACAACAGATCCAGTTAGTCAAACAAGTTTACCCTCTAGGGCTATGACCGTCCAGCCATAGAATTTTATTTTTATTGTCCATAATGAGTAACATTATTTAGTGGGCAAACAATGAGTTGTTATCCCCAGTTCCCCAATGCCCCTCTTCCCCATCCCCAATCAGTGGGATATCCTCCTCCGTGGACAGTCTGGATCAGTCCTTGGGGCAGGGAATCATGGATAGCCTAGTAGTCAGGCCAGTTCTCCTGGCCCTAGTATGTTGTTACTCAGGGGCATCATGCCTCTGGATATTCTCCCCCACCACAGCTCTTACAATCTTTCCATCCCCTCTTCCGCTCAGTTCCCTGAGTCGTGGTGGGTGAGTATTAAGGCTGCTTTAATGTTGAGAACTTAGGGGTCTTTGTGTCGAAAATCATTGGTTTCTGTCTCACTGGCTTATCCTGTGTTGATTGAATGGCTATGGCTGTGGGTCCCTTGTTCATCCCATCATTCTCTGTGGGGTTCCACATGGATCCTACACAGTATGACTATGGTGGCTCATCTCTTGCCAGGAACTCAGTTATTGGCCTATGGTTGGTTGGTAGGGTTAGATGGGCCCCAGCAGCCATAGAATCTTGACTAGATTTTCAGTATCAAGCACTCCTATGGAGTGGGCTTCAAATCCAATCAGTCAGCAGGTGGTTACCCCTAATAGTCACATGCTGTTGCACCAATGGGCACTTCTTGCCTGGCTGATTTG
>PVHP010052871.1:0-10956 GCA_004024765.1 Zapus hudsonius
AAGTACAGGCGCCTGAATAATTCGCTCCTAAAACATGATTGGGTCATCCAAGAAATAAAACAGGAAATTCAGAATTTCCTAGTATTAAATGATGACGATAACACATCATATCGAACTTATGGGACACAATGAAGGCAGTCCTGAGGGGAAAGTTCATCGTGCTAAATGCCTTCATATCAAAGACAGAGAGGTCTCAAATAAATAGCCTAACCACCCACCTAAGATCATTGGAACAGATGGAAAAAGCTAACCCGAGGAGCTCAAGACAAAAGGAAATAATTAAAATCATAGCTGAGATTAATGAATTGGAAATAAAGAAAAAAACTAAAAAATAAATAAATCAAAGAGTTGGTTCTTTGAAAAAGTTAATAAGATTGACACGCCCCTGGAGTATCTAATCAAACGAAGAAATGAGAAAGCCCAAATCAACAAAATAAGTAAGGACAATGTTGAGATCACAACAGATCCTAAAGACACTGGAAGAATCATCAGGTCATACTTCAAAAACCTCTACTCCACAAAATTAGAGATCCTGTAAGAAATGGATAAGTATTTGGACACCTACTGTCATGGTTTGATACAGGTGTCCCCCACAAACAATTGAATGTGTTCTGATAGATCAATCGTCAGCAGATGACAGTTTGGGTTTTACAACCTCGATGAAGCTGTCTTGTTGGGGGTGGGCTTATGAGGTTATAAGACAGCTTCCCCTTGCTAGTATTTGGCACACCTTCCTGCCACTGTTTGCAGTGCTGTGGCAGAGGTAATGTCCAGCCCTCTGCTCATGCCATCGTTTTCCCTGCCAGGATGGAGTCTCCCCTTGAGTCCGTAAGCCAAATAAACCCATTCCTCCACAAGCCACCTTTGCTTGGGTTCTTCTGCACAGTAACTAAGAAAGCTGACTGCAACAGTTTTAGTACCAGGATGTGGGGTCATCTGTTGCTGCTAGAACCCTGATATTATGGCTTTGGGCTTTTGGAAGTGATCTACAGGAGGAATGTGGAAGGATTTGAAATCTTAGCCTAAGAGATGCCTCACAGTGTTGTTAGTACAGCTTCATGGATCATTCTGGTCAGAGTTGAAAGACCTGAATTTAATGAAAACTATGGACTGTGAGATTTGGCTTACAAGGGGGAGAAAGATCTTGGTCAGGACTGTGTCAGAAGCAGTTTGTGTGAGAGGCTTGCTGCGTTCTGCCTTCCTGTGTCCTGAGAACCTGTGCAGGGTTGCTTGACGTAAAGATGGACTGAAGTGAGCAGATGGAGATGGCACAGAAGAAAGATCTTTGGGTTGAAACTGCTGCCCGTTCATCTGCAATTCCTTGAGAGATGACAACCATTGAGATTCAGCCAGCTGGTCTGCATTGGAACAACAGGAAGAATGCAGACTCTTTGAAGTAAGGGGCCTGAATGCTTTATTCCCCCCGGATTTACAAGTTGGTAGCCCACCTGGTTCTGTGGAATGGAGATTGGTTAGAAATTGGATTTGCAACACAGTTTTGTTTTTGAAAAATGGCCATCGGCATGTGAGGTAGGTGTGCAAGGTTGCATGCATGGAGCCCGATGGAGCCCTGAGGGTGAACTGTAAGTTGCAATGGAGACCCAAAGAATTCCAGGATTATGGATGGGTGCCAAGGCGAGCTGCCAGCACCAGATGATGTTTTCCCGGACTGTGAGTAGCCGAGCTGGAGGGGTGGAATTGAATCTCCGAGAGACTTGTGTTATTGGTTAGAATCATTGAACTTGGAGTTAGAGATTGATGGTGCCCTGTTTGTTTTAAATCTTGTATTGGCCAATCTGTTTTTGCTGTGCCTCATGTTTTGCATTGTGAATGTTCTGTGCCATTACGCGATTATTTTTGGTATTATGTCTTAGTTGAAAGCTTTGTGGACTTAAGAGATGAGCTGAACGCATTGTATTTAGTCATGTATGATTATTACTTTGTCGGAGCCAGGGGCGGACTGTAATGGTTTGATCCAGGTGTCCCCCACAAACAATTGAATGTGTTCTGATAGGTCGATTCACAGCTGATGGCAGTTTGGGTTTTACAACCTCGATGAAGCTGTGTTGTTGGGGGTGGGCTTATGGGGTTATAAGTCAGCTTCCCCTTGCTAGTATTTGGCACACCTTCCTGCCGCTGTTTGCAGTGCTGTGGCAGAGGTGATGTCCAGCCTTCTGCTCATGCCATCATTTTCTCTGACAGGATAGAATCTCCCCTCAAGTCTTTAAGCAAAATAAACCCATTCATCCACAAGCTGCCTTTGCTTGGGTTATTCTGCAGAGCAACTAAGAAAGCTGACTGCAACACCTACCAACTGAACCTACCAACTGTCAAAGCTTAAACCAGAGCAGATAAAAGAACTAAATAAACCTATCACATCCGCAGAGATTGAAGATGTAATCAAAAACCTTCCCAAAAGAAAAAGTCCAGGACCAGATAATTTCTCAGCTGAATTATACAAAGCCTTAATCACAGAGCTGAAACCAATCTTTCTGAAAATTGTTAGAAGCATAGAAAAAGAGGGAAGGCTACCAAATACCTTCTATGAAGCTACCATTGACCTAATCCCCAAACCAGACCAGGATGCTACAAGAAAAGAGAATTATAGACCCATATCTCTTATGAACTTAGATGCAAAAATCCTGAACAAAGTGCTAGCAAACCAGATACAATGCTACATCACAAATATTATCCACCCTGACCAAGTTGGCTTTATCCCAGAGATGCAGGGATGGTTCAACATACACAAGTCGATAAATGGAATACATCACATTACTCGGCTCAAACACAAAAACCACATGGTTATCTCAATAGATGTGGAGAAGGCTTTTGACAAAATTAAACACATCTTCATGTTCAAAGCTCTCGAAAAAATAGGCATAGATGGCCTATTCCTCAATTTAATAATGACAATTTACAAAACTCCTAAAGCACAGAACTTTCTCAATGGGGAACGATACAAGGAGTTCCCACTCAATTCAGGAACAAGACAAGGCTGCCCACTCTCACCACTGCTCTTCAACATAGTGCTTGAAGTTCTAGCCCAAACTATAAGAAAAGAGAAGGGCATAAAAGGGATACAAATTGGAAAGGAAGAAATCAAACTATCCCTCTTTGCAGATGACATGATCCTTTATATATCAGACCCAAAGAATAGTATCAGTAACCTCTTGAAGGTGATTAATGCCTTCAGCAACGTGGCAGGATACAAAATCAACACACAAAAATCCGTAGCCTTTCTATATGCAGAAGACAATCAGACAGAAAAAGACATCAGAGAGACTGTCCCATTTTCTATAGCCTCAAAGGAAATCAAATACCTTGGAATATCACTACCCAAGGTTGTAAAACACTTACATAAGAAAATATTGAAACACTCAAGAAGGAAATAGAGGAGGTTGTGAGAAGATGGAAAGATATTGCATGCTCATGGATAGGGAGAATCAATATAGTAAAAATGGCAATCCTGCTAAAAGTGATTTACAGATTCATTGCTATGCCGATAAAAATCCCAACCTCTTTCTTCACAGACACAAAAAAAAATAATCTCTAAATTTATTTGGAAGGGCAAAAGACCTCGGATAGCCAAAACTATTCTAAGTAAAAAATGCTACTCAGGAGGTATCACCATGCCTGACTTCAAATCATACTACAAATCCATAGTAACGAAAACAGCATGGTACTGGCATAAAAACAGAAAGACAGATCAATGAAACAGAATTGAAGACCCAGCTTTGAATGGAAGTAACTTCAGTTATTTGGTCTTTGACAAGGGGGCCAATAATGTACACTGGGCCAAAGATAGCATCTTCAACAAATGGTGCTGGAGGAATTGGATAAACATGTGTAAAAGAATGAAAATAGACCCACTGCTTTCACCATGCAGAATAATCAACTCCAAATGGATCAGAGACCTTAACATAAATCCGGTAACCCTGAACACCCTGGAAGAAAAAATAGGAGGAACTCTAATTGAAATAGGACTTGTTAAAAATTTCCTCAGCCAATCACCAACAGCCCTGGAAATACAACAAACACTTAACCAATGGGACCTGATCAGGCTCAAAAGCTTCTGTACAGACAAAAAAAAAAAAACATACTCAGAGCCAATATACCCCCTTCAAATTGGGAAATGATTTTCGCCAGCTATAACTCAAACAGAGGCCTAATTTCTAAAACCTACAGAGAACTCAAAAAAAA
The DNA here is from genome assembly GCA_004024765.1 of Zapus hudsonius. Classification (NCBI taxonomy): domain Eukaryota; kingdom Metazoa; phylum Chordata; class Mammalia; order Rodentia; family Dipodidae; genus Zapus; species Zapus hudsonius. The sequence continues at coordinate 4,201 of PVHP010052871.1, forward strand.
ATAATAACAAATCCCAAAATGCCCCCTCACAAAATGGGGTACTGATCTCAAAAGAGAATTTACAGAAGAGGAAACACTAATGGCCTTGACTCATCTAAGAAAGTGCTCAGCATCCTTAAGCATCAGGGAAATCCAAATCAAAACCACAAAGAGATACCATCTTACCCCTCACAGAATGGCAATCATAAAGAAAACCAACAACAATCATTGCTGGCCAGGATGCGGGGAAAAAGGAACCCTCATTCACTGCTAGGTGGGATTGCAAACTTGTTCAACCATTATGGAAAGCAGTGTGGCGACTCCTAGACAGAATGGAAGCAGAACTACCAATGGACCCAGCTATCCCTCTACTAGGCATTTACCCTCAAGATGCCACATCTCGATGCAGAAAATTTTGCACAACTATATTTATAGCAGCTCAACTCCTAATAGCCAAGTATTGGAATCAATCCAAATTCCCATCCATGGAGGAATGGACAAAGAAACTGTGGTATATTTACATGATGGAATTATACTCAGCTGAAAGGAAAAATGACACATCAAAATTTAGGAAAAAATGGTCTGACTTCGAGCAGATCTTACTAAGCAAACACTCAAAAGAACAGAGAACTCCACATACTCTCCCTCATATGCGGTACTTAACCAGAATAACCATTTTCTTTATGTAGACTAGTAGAAAGAACTGAGAGGTTTTGAATGAGGGTTAAGGGAAGGGGAGGGGAATGGCTCAAGCATGAGGTTAAACCAAATTAGGTTCAGAAACATAAAATTCTCACGAGCATACTCTAACCTAAAGAATAAGTAGTGGATGTCAACTGGTAAGAGGGGACATGAGTAGTAGGGGAGAAAGTCTGAGTCTGTGAACAATTGAGCAGTCTGACACCCCCAGGTCCTGGCCACTGGTTCCTTCCCTCACTGGGCTGTTGACCAAAGTGACCCACGAGGTTACAAAAACAAGACAGAATTCTGTAAAGGCTCTTGAATGCCCTCCCCAGGCCTGAGGCAAAACCCTGTTGCTGAAGAAACCACAGGATACCATCGTTTAGCATCGAGAGACCCTTTGAGGTCTGGAATGGTAACCAGCTTCCAGATGGCAGTTAGTGCAGTGCTGGAAGACACTACACAATCTGCCAGGGGAAGCTGAACAAAGACAGCTGGTGTAAACAGACCACTGATATGAAACACAGTATGCGGCCTTGAGTAGGCTGACCACACCTCCTACTGGGAGAGAAAAGCACACCACGAAAGGAGCACTTTTGCAATGGAGAAGCCTGTGCCTGGGGGAGACAATCAATAGCTATTAAATTCGGCCAAATATTCCACTCAGTGAGAGGGAACCCTTGATTGGAATTGGGGATTCAGGGCGATATGCACCGGATCCCATACTCTTGGGCTCCCAAGGAAAGATGCACTATGCTAGCGACTGCCGGGGAGGCTACTAAAAATACAAGCTAGGTAATCCAGAATTGTGTATATTTGTTAACCTATACTGATCTTATTCTCCGATGGAGATTGTGTTTGTAATTTTCAGGGTACAGCTAGAGAGCCGTGGCCCATATAACCCTCCCAACTGACCGCAACCAGAAAGCTGAGATCCTGGCAAAAGATGAGTCACTACTGTCATATGATGGAGGATCCATATGGAACCCCACAGACATTGATTGGATGAACAAGGGACCCACAGCCGTAGCCATTCAATCAACAAAGGATAAGCCAGTGAGACAGAAATCAACAAATCTCGACACAAAAACCCCTAAGCTCACAACATTAAAGCAGCCTTAATGCTCACCCATCATGACTCAGGGAACTGAGTGGAAGAGGGGGTGGAAAGATTGTGAGAGCCATGGTGGGGGAGAATATCAGAGGCATGGCACCCCTCAGTAACAACACCCTTGGGTCAGGAGAACCCAGCTGAAGACTGGGCTATCCATGGTCCCCTACCACAGAGACTGATACAGATGGCCCACAGAGGAGGATATCCAGCTGACTGGGGATAGGGAAGGGGGGCAATGAGGAATTGGGGATAACAACTCATTGTTGGCCCACTAAACAATGTAACTCATTATGGACAATAAAAATGTGAAAAAAAAAAGAAATAAAGAGCAATAGCAAAAGAGATGAAAAACCCAAGTCTAAGTCTTCTGATAGTTTCCAATGAAGAAAGAAATGAAAGTAAGAGAGGGAAACTAAACTTATGCAAGGGAACATGGGAAGAAGTGGTCCAACCATCAGTCCATGACAGGAAATAGCTAAAGATATAGGTCATAGGAATGCTTCAAAGATGCCATCATTGCATATCCTTGAAGCATTTGGGAAGCAACGAAGACACAATGTGTGCCCTTATGAAACACCAATATAAAAAGGGAGTAAAATGATTCAATGTACTGACTTATTTACAAGGCCTTTTACTCAGTACTTAATGTAGGTGCAACCTCCCTTAATCTTCATCCAATTCGTTACATAATGTTACATAGAATCTCTAACCACAAGAGTATAAACTCATTCATACTGATTTAGCTAAAGTTGGGAAAATTGCTGAACATTTAAACTTGGAGATGGCTAGATGACTTTTCTTAGCCATTCAGTGACACTTCATGATTTTTTTTAAATTTCAGACATAGAAGCTACTATTCCTTTAATATAAAGTGCTTGGTTTGCAGCTTTTTAGAAAGTTTTCTTCATTTACTTATGTAATCTAAAAGTTCATTTTCCTGCAATCATCTCAAATTGGCATTGTTTTGTATTCTTTTCCTAACCCACATAACTTAGTAGTTAGCCTTAAAATCCTCACGGCTCCCCAATATTGCTTTTGGACCTTTTCTCTCTCTGAATTTTTTTAAAAGCCCTGATACTGTTATGATGAAAAGTCATAATACTTTATTTTTAAATAGAAATTAACTTGAATAATTTATAAATAACCATATAGCCTGGTTTTATCACACTAAATGTATGACCATGAAAGTCCAGTGAACACTCAATAGATTCCAGCAATTTTAGAAAATATTTATATAGCCGGTTGTGGTGGCACACGCCGGTAGGATATTGCTGAAGAAAATATTTATATAATTTTGCTTTCTCATATTCTTAAATCACCTTTTTATACCCTGTCTATTCTTCAAGTTCTTCATCATTGCCTTATGTCTCATACTTCATTGAGAAAGAAGAAGCCATTAGACAGGAGTATTGTATCACTATCAAATAAGAAAAAGAAACTTAGTCACAACTGTTTCCATCTTTAGATTTTCTATTACAATGGAAGAAAAAAATTCTAAGAATTATATGACCACAAAACTATATTTTTAATTAAATCATGAGGTAGACCCAATACATGGAGCAATCAGAAGTCACTAGGGAAGTGATGAAGGCAAGGGATATCAAGTGTAGTTCAGAGAGAGGAGACTGAAAAAAAAATACCAGTACCAATAATTATCTGAAGGATGGCCACCCGAAGAATATCTTTGCCATTGGCTGTAAAGTATCTGTGATAAATATGCTAGCAATAGACTAAGTTTATTTAAAAAAAGTAAAAGACTTAAACAGTGAACCACACAAAGAGGCCATATTTGTGATAGTAGAGAATAAAACTTCTTAGAATAAAAAAACAAAATAGTAACAGGTTCTCTTACTACATTCATCTTACACAAAGTAGATACATGGTACACATTCAGTGATGAAAAACATGGAAAAGAATTGTCATAACAATGTCATCAAAATATCAAGAAAAAAACCTTGGGAAGTAACAAAACCGTTTAGAAATAAATGAATATTCATCAGAATATATTACAAGAATGTATAAAATATTGACTAAATAACATTTATAAAGAAATATCACAAATGAGTTATGTGCATTCAAGAAGTAAATGATAAACAACATAAACATCAGGAATCACTATGGAAATAAGGGTATGAAGAGAAAAGTCACATTAAAAAAAGAACTGATATAATTTTGAAATAAAAAAAGACATATTATGGAAAATTGTATATGATGATTGTAAAATATCTATATCTATCTATAATCCAGGTAAATTTTATCTATAATCTGTGTAGCTATCTATTCTCTATAGGTACTGATCTAATGTCCTAGAAACTGTTCATTTTAAGAATTTTCTGTTCTAAGCCAGGCATGATGGTGCATGCCTTTAATCCCAGCACTTGGGCGGCAGAGGTAGGAGAATTGCCATGAATTCAAGGCCACCCTGAGACTACATAGTGAATTCCAGGTCAGCCTGGACTAGAGCGAGACACTACCTCAAAAAAACAAAACAAAACAAAACAAAGAATTTTCTGTTCTAGTATTGCTTTTTGACACCTAGTTCCTGACAAAGCTATCCTGAGAACTTTGTAATTTCCTGAGTGATAGGAACATTGGACACAGTGGTGATAAATCCCTTAGAATTTCCTAGGTGATATAGGCATCTTTTGTTTGAATGAAGTGATTCTTGGTAGTATCCTTGATATCCCTGTGACTGGGATGGCAGAGGAACTGAGCATTTGATTAGAATGTTGCAACTTTTGATGAACTCTCTAATTCTCCAATACCCAGGGACAACAAAAGAGTTGAAGTTGAGTTGATCACCAGGTGCACAGATGTAATCAATTACATCTATAAAAGGTGGGTCTACTATGTAAAACCAAAAGCATTGGGTTCAGAGAGCTTCTGTCTAGTTGAACACATTGTTACTAGTGGCTGGTATACTTGGAGAGGGCACAGATGCTCAAAACCTTTTGCTTTATGCCTCACCCTATGTATTTCTTTAATCTGGATGACAAATGAAACCCGACCCACTCCTCTCACCATGCACAAAATTCAACTTCAAATGGATTAAAGACATAAATATTAGACCTGAAACTCTTAAATATGTGGAAGAAGAAATGAAGGGAACTCTCCATGGTATAGGATTGGGAAAAACATCCTGAACATTACCTAAGAAGTCCAAGAAGTTCATCAATCAGTCAACCAATGGGATATCATCAACCTAAAGAGCTTTTATGCAGGCAAACATACCATATACAGAGCCTATACAATTCCACCAGAGTGGAAAACAATGTTTTCCAGCTATACCATGGACAGAGGCCTAATTTCTAGAGTCAAAGAATTCAAATAATTAGTAATAAAAAATCAAACTACCAGCATAAAAAATGGGGCAGTGAATTGAATATGGAACTCACAAAGGAATAAATACAAATGACTAAAATGTACTTAAGAAAATGTTCAACATCCTTCATCATTAGGGATATGCAAATGAAAACAACTATGAGATTCCACCTTTATCCAGATAGGAAGGCAATCATTAAAAAAATATCTAATAATAATATATGATGGTGATGATTCAGGGAAAAAGGAGCCCTCATTCACTGCTGGTAGGAGTGTAAACTTGTTAACCACTATGGAAATTAACATGGAGAATCCTGAAAAAGATGAAAATAGAGCTACCAACTGACCCAGCTATTCTTCTATTGAGCATCTACCCATAAGGTTCCTCTCTTAAATACAGTCTCATGTGCTCAACATGTTTATACCTGCTCAATTCACAATAGTTAAGAATGGGAAGCAAGCTAGATGCCCATCAGTGGATGAATGGATATCAAAATTTTGGTATGTATACACAATGGAATTCTACATAGCAGCAAGTAAAAATGATATAATAAAATTTGCAGAAAAATGGATAGACTTGGAACAGATCATATTCAGCAAACTCACAAAAGCATAGAAAGACAAACTGCATATTCTTCCTCATCTGCAGTTCCTAAAAAAGAACAGCTTGAATTGTAAGCAAACCTGACATGCAACTTCAGTGACAGATAATAGGGATGGAAGGGTTTCTGGGGAATGAATATGGGGGTGGGGGAGATATACTCAAAACTAAATAAAAAAAATGAACAGATACCATCAAATACTTATTCCTGGACAGTAGGCTAAGAGATATAACCCTCCAAATTAATATAGGTCTATCATCTGATAAGAAGGGCCCTGAAGAGTGTTGGTTGATGCCTAACCCTAAAATGTTTGGATTGGCTTGTACCTCCCAGTACCAGAATATGGTAACTACCCACATTGAGCTGTTGATTAGAGATACATATGAGGCCCCCAATACAAGACAGGCTTCTTTCAAAGTACTTGATTACCAACCCCCTTCCCCATTGCGGTAAAAGATAAGACCCTATTGCTGAAGACAACACAGGATGCTGACACAACATCCAGAGACCCACCTTGAACCTGAAAGGAAGCCATTTCCCAGAAGGTTAGCCCATATAGTGCTAGCACAATATGAACTGATAGGGGAAATTGGCCAACAATGTTGGGAGAAAGCAGGGCACACTGCTATATGATAGCAATCAGAATTACAAGATATATACACCCATGAAATAGTGGCACTCAACCTAGTTGGGTAATAAAGGGCTCTCTAATTAGTGAAGAGATCCACTCAGTAGAAAGGAATCCATAGCTGAAACTGGGATTCAAGCCAAACTCCAATGGAGATCAAGCATCTGGATAGACTCCAAGGGGAAGCTTCCACTAACTCTGGGTTTAAAGAGAGGCTACACCAAATATAATCTGGCTGTCATGGTTTGATCCAGGTGTCCCCCACAAACAATTGAATGTGTTCTGATAGATCGATCCTCAGCTGATGGCAGTTTGGGTTTTACAACCTCGATGAAGCTGTGTTGTTGGGGGTGGGCTTATGGGGGTTATAAGCCAGCTTCCCCTTGCCAGTGTTTGGCACACCTTCCTGCCGCTGTTTGCAGTGCTGTGGC